>JAJHUR010122207.1:5992-23821 GCA_027495735.1 Lutjanus campechanus | reverse complement strand
GGATTTGTGTGTTTAAAGGGGCAGAAAACTACTTTTTGGCTGCTTGTCACAATGAATGATGAATCCACTATTTTGAAACCTTGCTCTGTGTGTGTGTTTATGAATAGGTTTACTGAAAAAAGACCAAGGCAGCAAAGTCAAAGAGTTTAGTAATAGTCTGTGACAAAGCAGTCACCTTGACAGGCAGGGCAGTGTATGCACAGCAGGCCACGGTTTAATCATTCACACACACACACACACTCACAAGTTCAAATCCAGGAAATAGACCCTGGTTACTTGGGCAAACAAATGCATACAGGTACACATGTGCCTGCATTTACTGACACAGCACTGGCTGTGTCAGTAAGTTATGCAGTCGCATGCATGTATACATTTCATTTTTTGAGATTTAAAGGAACAATATGTAACAATTGCACTTCAACAACTCCCATTTAAATCCTACTTAATGAACAGTCTATGGTTGGAGCAAGTTGTTTCCACCCACCTCCTCCTCACTAGGAAGCTCAGGCAGGTTGCAGGAACACTGCAGGAGCATGAGACAAGAACAACATTGTAATTTGACTGACAAGTAACGACAAGTCCTACAGTGTAAGTTGATCAGCTGTTCTTAACTGTCAGTTGTCTGTCAATCTAAAGCGAAGCCTGTGATCCTGAAAACAAAAGCCCACAGCTCCCAAAATACACACTCTGCCAGACTCCAGTGACATATTGGTCAGTTCAACCGTAATAATCATCAACTCCTTCTAAAAGTTTATTACTGATTTCTTACAACTCATAAACAGACACTAATTCGACAACCATTCAGCATGAATTTAAACTGCAATTAACGTGAAACAGGCAAACAATAACACAAGTTACAGACCATAATAGAAGTTTCAAAGGAGGACACTGGCTGTAGCATTTTATGATTTATTACAGGAAATATATTACAGATTTCTCCTTTGTTCACACACACACACACACACACACACAGATCACAGTGATCGGCTGCAGCTGCAGGAGTTAGTTAGCGTGTAAAAATGGGAAGACCACTGTAGAGGAGAGAGAGAAAGGGGCGAAGAAAATGGGGCTGAAATGTGAATGTGGAGGAGGAAAAGGGAAAGTGAGTGGACAGGGGCAGGGAAAGGAAAGTTGGTGAGGAGAGAGACAGAGAGATTATGTGCAGGGGGTGAGAGACAGACAGACTGACAGACAGAAGAAGGTCAGAAAAGAGATTTGCATGTCAAGTAGTAATAGGCTTGTCCTGAGTACAGACACGCACACTACTAAGCTGCAGTGTTCATAGTGCTGCAGCGTTTGTGTGTTTGTGTGTGCATGCAGTGCATTATTTCTTAAGCCTAGACTAGTTGCCACTGCATCTATCGCCATTACATTTCTACTGATATCTACTATTGTCTGTTACTACCTTGTGTTGTGTTTGTGTATGTCTGTGAATTTAAAGCCACTCAGCTTCTTCATCTTCCTCTTTTTCTTCTACTTCTTCTTCTATTCCCTCTTTCTTCTTCTTCTTCTTCTTCTTCTTCTTCTTCTTCTTCCCCACTGTTACACTGAGTCTATATCAAAATCATTCATCACTCTTTATCAAACTGCCTCCCCCACCCAGTCCACAGTTATCAACACAACCCCTTCATTTTTCACGTTCTCCCTCTCCAACCTCATTATCTTCTCCCTGCCTCCACTCTCCTCCCTCACTTTCTGTCAGCACAAACACACAATAGCAGCCAGCGTGCACCCCCTCACACACATACAGACAGAACACTCATGAGCTGTTTCTCTTCTACTTCCTCTCTATTACTTTCTTCTTTTTCTTCGATGTTTCCTTTGAGCTTGCCAAGATTCATTCATTGCTCATTTTAATCTTTGAAATGCTTCAAAAAAAAATACGAAGTGAAGTGCATTTGCTGTGTTCATGAATTAATAAAACACAAATAAATCCAACAGAATAGAACCACATTTTCACACTTTAGGTACCAGGTGCTTTTCTCTACTTTGTAGAGAAAGAGAAGAGCAGAGCTGGTCGTTATAGCGACGCTATTCCAGCAGTTAAAAAACACAGCCTGGTCTCTCTTAAAAGCATATGAATAACACTGCAATGTCTTAGGTTATTTGCGTGTTGCCACAATGCCTTTTTTGCTTTTCTTATGTCATTTCACACCGATAAAAACATTTATTTCATATATACTAATGCAGAGACGGCGTGTCATTTGATGTACAAATGTCATAGAGGAAAGAGTGAGAATGTCTGCATATGGAGGGGAGGGTCAACAAACATGGGACTGTTTTTTTGTATTGCTTTAGTACCTAAGTTAACTTCCTTGACATACTTATGTCATGTACATAAAATACTCATTTTAACCAAAGCCAAGTATTTTTATTGCCTAGACCCAACCAAACTGCAACTGTGTCACAACATTAACAATGATCAAGATCAGTGTGACAACAAAGGTCACCTTACTGTTGTTACGTCTAAAACTAAATGAAATGTGTTGGACTGCAGCATTAAATAATGTGGAAATCTTAAAATGCATAGACATGGCTAAGAATGTTGTCTGGATGGCAGCATATGTTCCTCCAAAGCCTTTTAGCAATTGGTGCCTGCACAAATGTGCAAGTTACCCATGATGCCATGGGCACTAACACAACCCCATACCATCACAAATGCTGGCTTTTGAACTTTGAGCAGGTAACAATCTGGATGGTCCTTTTCCTCTTTAGCCCGGAGGTTTGTTGGGCCTTGAGGCCTTGACATTTCAGATATATCATAGTGGTCAGATTGTTTTTATTTTGTGGTACTTCAGAAATAAATCAGGCCAGTACAGTTTTTACAATTTAGTTAATATCGAAAGTATTACAATATTTGGGCACTTTGATAGTGTAGGGGTTACAGCGCTGTCCATGAACCACAACATCCTTTCTTTGAGATAAATACATAAAATGTTCTCCAAAAGCTTAACATTATTATACAGTATCACTTTAAAGTCATATGCTTTTGTATAAAAAATGTTTTTGCCACTCTATATGACTCCATCTGTAAGCTGTATTTCTTCACCTCTCTACCTTTCTCTCTGATGGGGTACCAGCTTTGAAATGGATTTGCTGTGGCTAAAATTATACCTGGTCTTCAATCAATTACCTGAACATTCATCCCACTTCAGCTCTCAGTGCATTCACACACAACAAGCTGAATACCAACCTAATCCATCAACTGCTTTGCTTGTGATTTTTTTTTACACATAGATGACTTTCATTCACCCTTGCAGACTTTATTTTGAATGCACACAACACAACACCCACACACACACACACACACACACCTACACACACACACACACAAACAGAGGATATTCTGCAATATTGTCAGGTACCATTACATTATTTCAGGGAGATCTTTCCATTTCTGTTGCTATAATCCGTCACAAGACTTTATGTATGCAGATAGTCATGATAAGTGTGCTGGGTGACAGTATAACATATTCAAATGTGCCCCTTTATTTAAATCCACTCTCATTTATATTCATATCACTGATCCAATGCCGGCCTTGCTCCTCTATTAACACAGGAACTCATGCAGATCGGTGGTCACAAGGTACAGTGATTGGCTGCTCTTATTGTCATTCATCTCTGGCGCAGATATTTTACTGTGCAGAGAAAGGTGACACTAGGCTGAGAGACAAACACACAGTACCGCATTCAATCACAGAGACATTCTGTCACACACACAGTCACGTGCTAACACTCTGCAGCCCACAATGTCAGCTAATGTCAGTCCATGAAAGTGGCAAAGACAGCCCTGGCACCCTTGTGTTGTTCATTCAGTGCAGTGCATGTATCTGTGGGGATGTGGGGGTAGATGTGATGGGAGGGAAGAAAAGATGAGACAAAACGTCCTTCTGACTCAGTTGTCTACATTCAAAAGCCAGTCACACCAACACAAAATTAGTTCATTTCTCTTTAATGGTCCACACGCACCAAGGAAATGGTTGGAAAAGACTTTCTGCAATCATGGAGAACACTTAAAGGACCAGTGTGGAACATTTAGTGGCATCCAGTGGTTAGCTGCAATCAGTGTGTCTTTGCTCTTCTCTTCCAAGTGTGTAGGAGAACCTATGGTGGCTGCTAAAGTCACTCAAAACGTGACATGCCTGTATTTAGAACCAACCAGTTCCCATCCCAACTGGTCATATCGACATTTTGTGACTATCCCTCAAGGTCTCATACTGGAGCACAAGGGCCCTTTGGCAGCTGTATCTGACAGAGTCAGAAAACCATTTTAAACACGAGGCTCATGCTGTGGAACACTCCCAGTTTTGGTAGGTTTTGGCACAAAATCTACTTGGGTAGGTTTAGGATGAGACCATGTTTGGGGTTACCATAACTTTGTTACTGTCTGCCTAGGGGACTCCGTGGAAGAACCCACACCCGTAGATAAAAGGCTCATTCTAAGCTAATGAAACCCCAACAATTCTTATTTTCAGATGATTGCACAGTAATGAAAACCTATTTCTTGCATATTCTGCCAATAAATCCCCTCAAATCTTACACACTGGACCTTAAATATTAAAAGGATAGTTCAACAACACGTCTTGGTGAGTTAGATGAGGAGATTGATACCACTATCATGCCTGTATAGTAAATGAGAAGCTACAGCCAGCTGCCAACTAGCTTAGCTTAGCACAAAGACTGGAAACAGGTGGAAACAGCTAGCCTGGTTCTGTCTGAATATTTGTACCAGACTGTTTCTTGGCTGGTTGCAGTGAATACACATCAGGGATTGTACTGATCAAATAAACAAGATATACCATATTATTAGTTAGTTTCAGAGCTAAAATCTTAGGACAGACCGTTTCCTTCCCGTTAGATTGTCACTTTGACTCCCACATCAACATGATAAATATCTTTTATGTCTTTCTCATTATGAAAATCATTGCTGCCACTGTTGGTCAGTCTGTCTAAAAGTCCTTCACACATATCACAGGTGTCTTGTTTTACTCGCATGAATGGAATCACCTGACCTGACCCGAAAAATGATCAAGCAAAATTAGTGAGAGGACATGCCGAGGGTTATGATGAAACCACAGAAAGCACCATGGGGCTCTAGTCTATAAATCTGTCTTCTTTCCAGATATGATTTGGCTGCTTTTTCTCCAAAGTTGGCTGTAAAATATTACTCAACTACTCACATTCACTCTTTTCTTTGGAACGCAAAAAAGGTTTGTTTCCAACCTGCCAAGTTTATCTCAGAATAGAAGACATATTTTAAACATAGAGAAGACAAAAAATCACTCAGTGAGCCCAGAGACCAAACTCCTGCCTTGCAAAGTAAATATGGACAGAAGAAATACAAGAAATGAGTTCAGATTTCACCCCGAACGGAGTGAAGCCTCATTTGAAGTCACATCACAGCTGAGCTGAATCACAGGAGGTTTATCACTTATATTACATCTGATATACTGTATTTAGCATAGGAAGTTCATGTTGAACAGCATAATGTGTGCTGTCTATGTTAAGTCTAAGGATTACCATGGTGCTTTAATTTTCAAGCGCAAAAATAGACACTAGAACAAACCAATACAATTGCAAGTGTATAATTAAAGGTCCAGTGTTTACAGCAGATTTGCAGCAAAATATGGCAGAAATAAAACAGAATATTCATTAGTATGTTTTCATTCACTTCATGTTTTCAAAGTTTCCCAAAGTTCCTGAAACTTCTATTCCCAGGACTACTTCTCAAGGAACTAAAAGACTCCATCAGCCTGTCGTCTTCTCCACTGTGGTTGAAAAGACCCACAAAGATTAGGCAAAGTAGTCCCCTGATGTCTGAAAACGCTGCCACTGTTTTTATACATCACTTTTGCACATGACTATACAACAATGATGATGCCCTTTAAAACAACAGACAGCATTAATGCTAAATAAGCCTGGAGTTTGTTGCTAGCCTGTGTCATGCACTTTCCTCTCTAACTCTGTGGCTTGGTGGCTGAAATGAAATGCTTCCAGCACTCAGCTAATCTGAAATGTGCTGTACGCCTGACCTCCTGGTATAGCCATGAATATTTCTACTATTGCTACTACTACCCTGAGCAGGGACATTTTGGAGGATAAAATAATGTGCCCCGAACTTATTTTAGAGTTCCAGAGACATATTTATTTTAAGTTAAAGATAGTTTTGCCTGACACATTCTCTGTAGATATCACAATAATATCATTATTGTGAGTTCTTTTGACCACGATAATCAATCACGTTGTGAAAATCTAGATATCATGACAGCCCTATTTTGAGTTGCTATATGGGCCTACTCCAAACTTTGTGAGTGGCGAGTGTGTGGGGAAATACTCATGTTGATTTGCTTCAGTGTTTTTCTGCTTTGATTTCCTGAAGTTTGAATTGCTGTAAATGCTTTATTTAACCTTTAATTTATCATTCAACAAAAGGAAAAGGTCATCAGTCGAAACACAGTTCTAAGCCTTGTGTGATATTTAAAAAAGGACCTTTGGTTTGTACAGAAAAAGAAAAGTAAAAGGGATATTTTGAGATTAAAAAAGGAATTTGATTGATTGAGGCTTGATCTTTCAAATGTTAGGAGTGGGCAGTGTGTCAACCAGTAAATATCGAGTTTTGTAGCGTAAAGCACCGTTTATTTTCTCTGCTGGGCCATGATGCAATGTGTGGCATGCAGACTGACCTGAGAGCCATTGTCATGAACAGATCCACTGCTGGCCTTTTGTTAAAGCTGGACAGGCCAGCAGACCTCTTGTGGAGAGAGAGCGTGTATGTAACTGCAATTCAAAGTGTGAATGACAAAGAGGAGAATGATGTGATGGGAGGGAAAAAGTGGAAGACACAGGAGATGAGAGGGGGGAAAAGGAGCTGACAGAAATGACTGAGAGCTCAGGCCGACAGTAAAGGATTCATCACATTAAATACTCCACATTTAAATCTAACATGTTGCCATTATAGAGGTCTAATCAGCCTCTGACTATCCTTTATTGTAACTCTACTATCCTGCTGTCTGTTTCTCTGACACCCAGGTCAATTAAGTGTAATTACATTAAAGTTAATTCTCAATCTAGTTAACAGGCTGAAAAAGAGAAGATGCTATAATAGTTTATTTTTTTTTACATTCAAGGGAATTTAACTTATTTCCTTTTGTCCCTTTCTTTCTACCTACCTCCAATACACAATAATACACACACACATGCACACACACGCACACACACACACATACACACACACACACACACACACACACACACACACACACACACACACTGCCCCAACCCCCATGCCAGTCCGAGCAGCCTGAAACGAAGTGCGTGTGTGAATGTGTCTTGTGTGTGTGTGTGTGTGTGTGCTCAGAATGTTCTAGTGCATGGGGGGAAGGGGTGTGTGTGTAGATTGTCCTGGCATGCTGCCAGTCTCTCGGTCTCTCATTACCACTGTGTGTGTATAAGTGTATGTGTGTGTGTGTGTGTGTGTGTGTGTGCAAGGGGGGCCTGCCAGCGTGACGGGCGTCACCAAGGCAACGCCAGAGCAGGTTCCAGATGCAATGCATCATATTTCTACAGGAAGGTGCACAAGCATCACACACGCACACACACACACACGCACGCACGCACGCACGCACGCACGCACGCACGCACGCAGCACACACACACACATACACACACACACAGACATTAAATGGGCAGTAGACCTTTGGTTAGCCATGCAGATTAGTTTTATCCTGATGGACCAACTCTCATTTAAATATTCATTCTTCCTTTTATTCTCCTCTGTTCTGAGATGGATTATTGGCTGCCTGGATCCAACAATTATCCTACACACACACACAGACACACACACACACACACATGGCCACACACATACAGTTAAACAGCCACTTGAAAAACCTTTTAGAGGGAACCGTACTTTTTACTTATTGTACCTATATGTTAAGGGAATAGTGATACAATTTGGGAAATACACATATTCACTCTTTTATTCAGCATTAGATAAGAAGATTGATACCACTTATATTTGCCTGTTAAAGCTATGAGGAACCTTCATATTTTGTTGATTTTGGAGGCCCCTGTGGACAAAAGCGGTAGTGTTTCCATTAACCACAAAATAAGACATAAAGAATAAAATAATTTAAATAAAAATCTCCCTCCTCTTCATTTCAACTAACTGCCATACAACTCACTGTAACTTTGCCTGCGAAAATGCTTGTTTGTGGCAGCCATTAAGAACAACTATACACAAATAGTCAGTCTTCTCGCTGATGGTCTCATTAGCTTGTGTAGGTAATACAGAGACATCAGTATTAGACAGAGATTGTTTTATAACCAGTTAAAAACTCCTTGTAGTAGCTTTAAATATGAAGCTGGAGCAGCAGTCATTTAGCTTAGCATAGCATAAAAAGTGAAAGTGGAACACATGTCAAAGTTGAACTAATTTTAAAAACATATTATGCCTAGCAAAGTGAAACCTTACTAACATTTAAATTGAAGAATTTTGATGTTACGCTAGACCTGCCTTGGTCCATCTGCTATGTTGTTGTTGTCGTCACTACTGCATTGCATTGTAGGATGTTCATACCGAGGTAGTCCAGAGCTTGCATACTGTAATATTTCCCTGGAAATAGCATGTTTCACACTAAGGTTATGGACATAAAATTCTCTCATTTTAGCTTACTAATTAGCATGTCAGTATGGAATTTCGAATGCAGCTTTGGACTTAATGTGTCAAATAAGCCCCTTTTACACTGGACAGAAGTCCCACTAACACCCACTATCATCTCGCCTTTGTCCTACATCGGAAAGGGTACAATCTGCATTTACTCTGATTGGCAGTGAGGATGGAAAAATGACACCCCAGCAGACACGCAATTTTCACCCCTTTTTGGCAGAGACAATGAAGGCCTGATGCCTCCTTTGGTATCAACGGCACCTTTTTTGCTCCTTTTTGATACCTTTTGTGCTGCTTGGCTTGACTTGGTTTAACTCAGCACATATGTGTGTATTTACTGATGGCCGCTCATCTTTACTTGAGTGTCTGCAAAATGGTGGATAAACTTTTTTTGTTCCTGTAAATTCTTCACAAAAAGTCTCCCATTATTTTTTTTAAAAAAATCAGGAAATGTCAGGTTTCCATCAGCAGTAATTTAACACAACTCCTATCAGTCGGAAGTGAACATTAAAACTAAAATAAAGCACATAAAGTACAAACAGCCATGCAGGAGAGAAACTAACCTTCAAACTACAGAGATTCAGTTAGACACTACATAAGTTTTGAGAGCTGAACACGCAGACACAAACCTCTTTCTCACTGCTCTCCTGCACACATGTGAGCTGTGAGCACATGTCAGAACAAAACAGGAAGACAAACTTATCTACTGGCAATGGGAAAAGGGCCAAATGCCTATTTTTAGTGGGTTTAGCCCTGCAAATTTTGGTGCAAAATGGTATTAAGCTTTAGAGGTGCAGGTAGATGGATTTTTTTCATCTTTGGGCAGAGCCAGACTAGCTGTGTCCCCCCGTTTCTAGCCTTTATGCTAAGCCAGCTGCTAGCTCCATCATTATACTAAACAGACATACCAGTTTATGTCCAAAAATGTTTAACTATTCCTTTAATTTATCTCTTTGTAGGGGATTGTTTTTACAGTATGAACTTTATAGAGCAGTGTTGTGTGGGCTTACTTGGCTTCCTTCTAACCTGTTCTGAATGATTCATTAGTACAAATAACTGCCTTCTAATAGATGTGATTCATTGAAAAAAAATGAAGGTATGATTCTGTGTTCATAACAGCTTTAGGAGATTATTCAGTTGTGAGAAGCAGCTAAATCTGACCTCCTGTAATGGTAATGGTGGCCAGATTTAGAGGTTTGACTTTACTTGGGTTATTCAGCAATTTGGATTTATATCATTTTTGGATTTTGGATAAAAATCTGGACATTCAGCATCAATATAGTGTTGTATTGTCTTCCTTTTCCCCTGTTCCACTTTACCACAGTTTTACTTTAATGCAAATTTGAGTGTTATTTTTATTTCTATTTTTGCTGTTTTTACCTACGCAGGTGACATCCTAAAAATACACTTGTTCCTCTAACAGTTTCCTCCCCGTCTCATCTCCCTTCATTCATCAACACTTCTCTCTTCCTTCCCCTTTCATTCTTACTACATCAACTCACTCTCAACTTTTTCTCACTCTTTTCTCGTGAACTATCTCTCTATTTGTTACACCTGCTCTTTCCCTTCCTCCATTCTAATGTCACCAACTGTCACTTCTCTCTTCTCCACTACCGTGTCCTCCTCAGTGACTCACAGCAGCTCGAATAAACCCTGGTTACTCTCACTATTGACCCCCAACAGTGAAGAAGACCCTGCGTGTGTGACAAAGACAGGTGTGTATAAATAAAGGGGGATGCGTGTGTGTATCGCTGTGTGTATCCACAGGAATCCTCTGTGTTTGTGTGTGAGTTTCTGTCGGCATGACTTATTCATAACAGCATAGAGTTACAGTCGGCCCAAACACAGACTAACATTTCCATGGCAGGTTCCCTCAGACTAACCTAAGAGTAAAATTTCAAAGCCCCACATGAAGACATTATCTGAGGAGAACATTTTCGGAAAATCTCAATTTCCAAAGTGTCCTGTCAGGTTTTCTATCTGGTATCTGTAGTCACACAATCGGTGCTGGTTTGACAGTTAAAATGACCTGTATTTGAGATTCTTGAAAGAGGTACTGCACACAAAACACTTTTTTGAGCTGTAAACTAAATTATATTACTGTGCTGTGGTAAAAACACATCAGTGCTTGTGATAATATTGACATTTTTAAACCATTTTAACCTTTTAATTCTTTTATTCCAGTTTATTTATGGTGGCATTATGTGATGTCGTCTTATTATGCATTCCATCTTTATTTATGTATAATGACACTATGTGATATTGTCTCATTGTTTTGGCTTTGTGTTGCCACATTGCCTCCTGGGTCTTTTGCTTTGTCTGTAAAAACACTTTGTAAACTCTGTTTTTAAAGGCGCTATATAAATAATTATTATTATGAACATTTTTTGATAAATTTATAAAAATCGGCAGTTTGCCTGGTGCATACTCCAAAAAAAGTTTTCTAGTTTCTGGGTTTACTTCTATGGTATGTGGCCTACATAATATGTGCAGTGTTTCTTCTGCTGGTCCCGTCCAACTTTATGTTGTGATGACGTCACAGATTTGAAAATCTATTAAAACTTTTCTTGCCTGTAGGAACGTTTCACAAATATATATAAAAAATCCATAGATCAAAATTGGAGCTAACACAACCTTACACCGTGGGCTGCGGTGGTTAGCACCTTCGCCTCACAGCAAGTGAAGAGTTTCCTGGTTTCCCCCAGCACCAAAAACACACATGCATGCTGGTTAATTCTCCAGTCAGCACCCCTGACCAAGGTGCTGGCTTAGAACTGGAGGTGGTCCCCACTGTTCAGTGGCTTCCCCACTGCTCCTGATACCAGGATGGATTATAATTGTACTCTGTATGATTGTATGATCACAATAACATTGGCCTTTACCTGTACAAAAAGTTTTTATATTTCTATTTATTTTACTCTTAAAAGCAGAGATTAGAAAAGGGTCATATTCATCAATGTAAATAATCAATGCTTAGTTTAAATATAAGGTGTTACTAAATGTGGTTACAGGCAACCATTGCCTGGAATAAGCAACACTTATTCTGTCCCTGACACATTTCATTCGGGAAAAAAAAAGATGTGTGGCTTGCTTCAAACATGTCCTCAGTAGTTGCTTAGAAACAGTTGAAGCTGCATCCAGCAAATCCAACTTCACTGTGCATCTTTCTCCGTGTGTCTTACAGGTGTACGGGTTATAATGGGTTATGTATGAGTTTATATTGCTCCCTCAGTTTGAGCACAAAACAGAAGAAGCCACAATCTTACTTTGTGGAAATACAGTAATGGTGATGCATATTAAGAGGGAGTCATGCGTCTACTTGCTTCATTTAATTCCACTCAGTGTCTGCACTTTTTATGGTTATTGTCTCACAGAGATGAGAACCTCCTCTGTAAGCTCAAATAAACTATGACAGGGAGGTATCACTCAGTCCAACCAGTCCCACTCAGCCAACATCAGGAGGGGAGGACTCGGGTCTTTACCTGATTGGTTGGTTAAAAAAAAAAATGTGTGGGAGTTGTTGTGACACTGAAGCTACAGGTCAGAAACCTGTTTATTTATAGTGCTGGCTCTTTTTTTCTCATTATTACCACAGTAACTAACTCTCTGAATCATGGGCTGACAGCTATGAGAGAAATTTTAACATTACAAGAAATAAGACTTGCTTCAAGTGGGGTGTTAATCATCACACAATCATAGATGTATCGCCTCAGCATGACATATTGATAATGCTAATAAACTGCTATTTGAGGCCCTGGGTTCAAATCCTGGACAAGCCCCCAAATTATTTCAGAGACTAGTCAAGTCTAGAGGTTTTACTTACATGTTGCTGACACTAGCCTTAACACTGACTGTCGAAGAGCGAAAACTGGACCAGTGTTCAAGAACCAATTAGCTTACCGAGTAGCAGGCTAGCAGTTAGCAAGTACCTCGACTCAAACAAAAAGAAGAACTATAACTATAACCCTCTGACACAGGAGGAATAATGTCCATATAAAATGATGCTTTATGTCAACTTCCCTTAATCAGTTTACATATGTATGTAATTTGTAGATAGATAAGATAGATTAGAGTGCTACTCTGATTTTGACTTTCATGGATCATAAATGGTTTACTTTGAAAACTAATGAAAATCTGTGTGTGCGTGTGCATGTGTGTGTGTGTGTGTGTGTGTGTGGGCTCCCCTCCCCATCCCTGCTGGATTCTGGCCCATTGCCAAACAGCAATTGGTTCTCATTCTACCAGAAACAAAAGACCATCAATGACAGTCCGAGCGAGAGAGTGTGTGAGCGTGTGGGCAAGAGAGAGAAAGAGGGAGAGAGAGAGAGAGAGAGAGAGAGAGAGAGAGAGAGAGAGAGACAGAGACAGAGACAGAGACAGAGAAAGAGAGAGAGAGAGAGAGAGTGAGGTATAAAAAGTGAAAGAATAAGAGGGAACAACAGGGGGAAGGGGCTGCGCAGATTTCACATCTCAGCAAGCTCAGAGTGAGTGAGAAATGACCGGAGATTAGAAATGGAGAATGTAAGGGAGAGAAATAAAGACACGGGGCAGGGAGAGTGAGATGGTGGTGAGAGGTTTTTTAAAAGTTAAATTTGTTAAGATTCCGATAATAATAAGCTACTAAATGGCAAGAAAACAGTCATTCATCTACATTCAGAAATGCATGCTGTAAAACCCGTAGCCGCTGCAGTTTCAAGGCCGTGTTTAAGACACCACTGACCCTGCTTGCGTGCGGCATTTTTAAATGATATTAAATTTCCATTCCAGACATGCACTGTGATCTCTCAGCGATTGGCCAATTTTACCTTTTTGCGCTATGTTTGCAAAGGAACACAGTACTTTTCCATTACAGAGACCTCCTACTGCGCATGTGAAAAGTCATTACTGCAACAGAGAGGTGAACCCAGCAATGGAGCTGTTTGCCTCCACAACTCTGCTCAGATCAAACATCAGTGGTGTCTTTTGGTTAAATTAGTGGTTGACTTAAAGTGTTTTCTATGACAAAAAATTTGTCCAAATTCTTGATGGTGATGGGAAGTGTGCATTGTTTGGCGTGGTGTATGTGTGTGTGTGTGTGTGTGTGACTAAAGTAATAATGAGTAATCCTATTAGACATTTGTGTGAAATTTTGTCATAATTAGAGTGTGAATTCTTTAACCACCTTTAACCATCAAAATCTACTCGGTCCGTCCTGGAGTTCAAGCAGACAAGTTGTAAGAAATTCCCTCAAGGTGTTCTTGAGATATTGCGTTCACAAGAATAGGATGACCTGAAAATACAGTATAATGCCTCTACACAGACACACACACACGCAAACAATCGCATGATCCCCTCGAGGTTTACACCTGGCAGTGATAATAAATGAATAACCATTTTGTTACTGGATGTAACAAAGAGCAGGAGCTTTTAGCAGCAGAAAAATCAGCATACTAGTGAAGGTTGGGACCTTAGCTTAGGAAGTCATTTTCTTAACAAAATTTAACAGATATGTCATCATCACATTATATTAGTGACAGTATCTTATTGGCACCAAAATCCTTACTGGTTCTATTCCTCTTTACATAATCATATGCTACATCCTCTGTCTTGTCCTTATTCATTTTGCTTTAATGTCCCGGTTTACCTTCAACCAAATCACAGCTATGTTGATCTTCAGTACGACAGCACAACAGTTAACAGTTATTAGTGACAACAGATTGTGATTTGCTTGTTTATGTAATTTATTTATTTATTTATTTTTGACTCAGCCAACATAAACAGTTACACAACAGGACTGGGACAGGACTGTTGCTGAGCAACACAAACATTTTCACACATGCTAACGTTAGCTTGCACGTTACTCCAGTAGACTATAGAGCTCCCGTTTATTTGTCCGGATGAATCCACAAAATTGCCTCAAAACTTTATTCAGCACCGTCTTCTTAACGAACCGAATGTCCACGTTTATATTTTTGAGACTATTCAAGTCTGGAAGCAGTGCAAAGAGGAGCGTATCCTTTTACTAGTGACACGTGTGCCGCAGGGTTGTGAGTCACAGGCAAAACAAGACGGCGAGCTTTCGTTTTTGGGATTGTGTGGGATTATGTCCTCAGCCTTAGGACCCAGCAAAGTGCTGTGAAACTTTTTCACAGAGTTTATGTAATATGGGCGTGTTAATATCTACAGTCTATGTAAAGGATAAAGTTACTCAGCAACTACCAGCTCGTACTGGCAAAATAAATGCAGGCGTGGTGATCACCAGGGAGTTCACGTTAGGTCAAGAGCCTCCAAATCAATCTTTTTTAAAATTTATCTTCACCATTTCCTTGTCATTCTGGCTGGTATTTCAATTTATCTCATCAGCTTTTATCAAAAGAATAATAACAGAAACTCTCAAAACCAAATTTCCAATAAGCTAATAAGCATATTGATAGCTTAATAGACACATTATGACCCATATCTGTATAAAAGGGACGAGCAAATCTCACTTTTACAAAACAGAAATAGAATCCTGGCCTATTTTTTACATTTGTAGAGTGGATTTCACGCCCAGTGTAGCCAGTCTCATTGTTTAGCTGCTCTATGTTCAATGTATCCTGTTAATACAACGTTCATGTAAGGGTTTTAGACTGCCTGTAAAGCAGAGTGATATAAAGTCCCAGTGCTGTTATACTTTGTAGTCTTTCACTCATGGAATGCCTCTTGTCCAATCAAATTACTTGAATGGAACTAACTGACGTATAATGTGTTGGAGTGTGCTGCTGTTTCTGTGATTACAGACTTAAATTTAAAGTAGTTGTGGATAAAATTAAACAGTGTTTTTGATTTTTACTACCCTTTAAATTTTTTATTTTAATTCAGTTCAAATCAAAGCTACTACAGCAGGACACACACACACACACACACACTCACACAAGTACATGCAGACAGAGTTCCTTTCTTCCCTCTCCATCTCCATATCAATGGCCGCAGGACAATCAACTAGCTGGTTCACACCAGTAGCCTGGCACACACACACACACACACACACACACACACACACACACACATGCACACACACACACACACACCTCTTGCTCCCTCATTTTCTTTCCCCTACTTCCTCAGCTTGACTCTTTCTTTTGTGTGTCTCATTCACATATGGTGACAGGACATGGGGGGGAAAAAAACGAACATATCACCAAAGACTTGTTTTAGCCACAGGTTAACACTTTCAGTTTATCATCAAACAGTAAACAACACGAGGGCTTCCAATAGGTTGACAAGTGGTGGATATTACTGTATATCACCTCCCACACTCACACTGGAAAAATAATGGCTGCTTAACCACTAAGCTCAACTGGTTTTACTTTAGGGAACAAGGAAAAAAATCACGTTTATTTGGAAATTGTGCTTTATTATGAAACCACTGCTCTTTAGATAAATGTTTTCTGTGCATAGTGAATTTTAAGACACTGTTGGGTAACATGCATTTTGATTTAATAAGGCTGGGTTCTCAATTGGAAATTTCAACCAGAACGCTGCCGGAAGTGGGATTTCTAACTTCAGAAAAACCTCAACCTCAAAATCCAAGATGGCTACAGTGAAAGCTGTTTATTAGAGCTTCTGTTTTTTTGTGTCTCATTAAATCGTTGTGACGTGACAAAGTAAATGGAACGCACAATTAGTACAGAAAACAGGAAAGGAGAGAGTTGACTGAGGTTCCACCGGGTAAACAGCACAGAGCAAAAAGGGGCGGGACTTAGGGAGGGTCAGTTGAATGCGAAACAGCTTTAAAAACTACACAAACTGTAGTTAATTTAAACTTTCTAACATTTTACAAAAAACTTTAAGATTTTCAATAATACAGAAACAGGAGGAGGAAATTTAACAAAATTTTAAAAATAAATTCATTTTGTGTGTGATCCAACTAAACTGCGTGATAAAGATCCCAGTGCTCTCATTCACAGGAGGAAAATGAAATGAGAAAATACAACATTGCAAACCACCTGCTGACTGAAGGCTTGTCTCCTGATCTCAGCCCCAAGATAAGATAAGATAAAATAATATACTGTAGATAAGACAGGGGAATTTGCAATATTACAGCAGCAAAGGGGATAGCAAAATAGAAGCATCAATAAAAAATAATAAATAAGTAAACAAGTAATTTTAACAAGATGAAATATAAACAATAGGAATGATAAAAAACAGAGGAAATATAAATAATATGAACAATATAAGCCAGAGGAAATATAAATAAAAACAATGGGAAATATAAACAATAGGGACAATATAAACAAGGAACATGAACCTGAGTGAAATATTGATATTGTATAGTCTCAGAGATATGTCATCCTGCAAAGAACTGTGTGACTGTTGTTAAAACATCTTAAAAGATGGAATATTGTTGGTATAAGGTATAAATTATTTACAGCGGGAATATTTTGCACAAAACAAAGACAAACAAAGGAAAAGAAAAAGTTCAGAAAATGATGTCAGTGTCCAAACTAGCTCAAATATATGTGTGCAGAAATGTGTGCGCGTCAGCATGTTGATCCTGCTTTATTTTGATGGCAAGACAGCACGCCAATCTGCATAATTCCCACAACCTCCCTCCCCTCCGCATGTTAATGAGCCGTCGCCTTGGACACGCTAATTAAACAGAATGCTGCACACTCACCCAATCAGGAGTACAGAGGAATGTAGACATCACACACACACACACACACACACACACACACACACAAACACACACACACACACACAGACAGTCATATTGCTGACACTTCAGATGAAATTACATTGACTTGCATCCATTTCCTGGAGACTTACCCTGACCCCTAACCCAAGTCATCCCCTAAAATTTAATGATTTAAATGATCTGCATCTTGTCCTATAGTGTGAGTGTGTAAACAGATTTATAAATCCCACAACATGAGTAATTCACTTCCACACACACACACACACACACACACACACACACACACACACACACCAAATTGGATGACAGTAGATACATATAAACACAGGAGAACATGAACATCTCTTTTTTATATATACTATATAGGTACTGTAGGTTGTGTATGTGTTATTTCTGAGGATTGTCACTGTCTTGAACAAACACACACACACACGCACGCACACACACACACACACACACACACACACACACACACACACACACACACACACCCCTGTCTCTT
>JAJHUR010122201.1:4416-14912 GCA_027495735.1 Lutjanus campechanus | reverse complement strand
AAGAGACAGGAGGAGGAGGAGGAGGAGGAGGAGGAAATGAGGGAGAGGAGAGAGGAAGGAAAGAGAGACAGAAACAAGCTGAGCAGAGGAAGGAAGGAAAGAAGAAAGCCGCGGGACAAATGACTGGAGAGAATCATTTGTGTAGCACAGCAGCTGGCAAACACAATGCACACACCAACAAAGAAGAAGAGTGCTCTGGAGTGCTCCTCAAGCTTCAGCCAGCCCTTGCCACTTTATTCTGCCCAGGTTTACAACAGACAAACACACAGAGATGAAGGGTGAGGAAAAAATCTATTCTTAGTTGCATTGGAATTCTCTCTCTCTCTTGATTATTTCTTGATGCAGAAAAGAAAATAATCAGAAATTTGAGTCACCAATGAGTTTTGGTGAGGATGGCTGAGAGTAAGAAACCAGAGATGAATACAAGTGACCCAGCCTAAGCCCCGCCCCTTTTTACTCTGTGGTCCAGTAACAGTTGAGCAAGTTTGGTACCCGGCAACTTTCTCCTCTCCTGTTTCCTACACTTATAGATATGCTATGTGCTAAGTTTGTATTTGTTGACAAAGAAAATCACATTTTGATGATGAGCAGAAGATGTTGCTGGGGGAGAAAAGATAAAAACCACATATGTTCACATCTCAAGTTAGTTAATGTTAGCAAAACGATACCTAACTTGCTAGCTAATGAGGCTGTCAAAAGTATCAATATTTAAATTATTTTTCAATACCACGGTTCAAAACAATACAATACTAACATTTGATAGTACTGAAAGTACTGTAACCATAAAAAGAGAAGATCTAAGGGCTCATTCAAAACCTCAGTTCAGTCTAGCCTTTATTTTCCTGCCTTTAATCTGGCTTGCAGCAGAGCAAATCAGACGATGTTTAGTGACTTTTTCTGTCCCAGCACTCTGTGCAGGTTGTTTATTTTGTGTGCCTAGGACTTTTTTATTTCTTTTTGCCGTGGTATCAAACGAGGTACCAAGTATCATTCTTCTATACAAGTATTGTATTGATGTTTAAAACTGTGGTATCATTACAACTAGCTAATTTACACCAATTGTTAGCTAGCTAGTTATAAAATGCCAGATAGCTTGCTAATCTATCATTAGCTGGCTAGTTGCATCTAGTAGCTAATGTTAGCAAAATGCCAGCTAATTAGGTAGCTAATCTACATCAGATGTTAGCTAGCTAGTTATATCTGTTAACTGTTAGCAAAATGCTAGTTATCTGGTTAGTTAATCTACATCAATCGTTAGCAAGCTAGTGTGACTATATGACTTTTACAGCAACGTCTTTTAACCATCTTTAAAATTTCATTTTAATTATCATTATTATTATTATTACTGGACCACGAAGTGAAAAGGGGCGGTACTTAGAAATTCTAACATATGGAAGCATTTAGGCTTCTATGAAGTTGAAGGGAAAACAGAAGTGGACAAGACTCACACTGTATGCAAGTTGTGTCTGATTAAAATAAAGATAATATAATAATATAATATAATATGACACTTTGTTTTAAAAGAAGCAAGCTGCCACAAAGTGAGGAAAAAAATCATGTGTATGACATGACATGACATTAAAAAAAATTGATCGATAATCTTTTCATAATCATAGCCCTCTGAATTAGGTCCCACCCCTGACAGAGACACACACCTGGTCCACGGTGGTTCTTCTCCATCCAGATGTAACAGTTGCTCTGGGCCACACCGGTCTGGGAGTCCAGGAAGGGGAGACGCATGGAGCGCTCGGCGCACAGACGGGCATTGTAGCTGCGGCAGTGTTCAATGGCCTCCTTATAGAACTCCTCACCAAGACTACAAGAGAAAAAAGAGGGGAAGAGGAGGAGAAGCAGGGGGAGGAGGAGGAGGGAGGGGTCAAAGGTGAAGGACAAGGAGGGGAATACAGCCCAACATTAGCAGGGATGCCAGAAGCTCAGCCTGTGTGTGTTTATCTGTATGTGTGAGTCAAAAAAAGGAAGGAAGGGCTTCAAGTGGACTTTCATGGACAGGTGTAGGGCACATTTTTATGTGTGTGAGCTTCAAACTGTGCACATTTTGAGGGTGTGTGCATGTGTGTAAGTCAAAAGGGGCAGTGAGTGGACAGTGGGTATGGTGTGTGTGTGTTTGAGTGTGTGTGTGTGTGTGTGTGTGTGTGTGTGTGTGTGTGTGTGTGTAGGCGAGCCGTGGAGATGCACAGTCCTATTAACCTAGGTCACAGCAGATGAGCTGGCGACTACACACTGCTCGAACCACACACACACACGCACGCTTGCAGTACAGTAACACATTTTTCACTGTGAGGACAATCTATGCACTGCATCTTCTCACCTGTACAAGTGTGAGTTTGATTACCATTCAGTGTAATATTCCTGTCTTTGTTCCTCCCTGCTTTCACCCCCCTCATCCCTCCCGTCTCTCATCCTCCCTCTTACCTGTTCTTGATGACTGCACCTCCAGATTGCCTGCAGGGAGAAGAAGAAGAAGAAGATGTGTGGTGAGTCACTCCTCCACTCCACCCTACTTTCTCTCTGCCTTCTCATTCTTTTACAACATCTTTCCGTTACTCTCACTCTTTTTTTTTTCTCTTTTTCCTTTTTTGGGTGCATGTTTAACTTTCACACTCCGCTACACTTTCTTTTTCGTGTTAATTTTCATCTTTCTTCACACTTCTGTCTCTTCTCTTTGTCTCTCTCCTGTTAATCACTCCTCTCTAGTGTCTTCCTGCTGAGTGCAGACATCAAGGTCACTCTGCTATACAGACGGTAGATACAGGACACACGAAACTACAGCTGCACACACACACAGAGCTTTAGTGCTGGCCCGACAACAACCTCAAAAACAGCGTGGTGCAGCCACTGGTTACGATTTGTTGGATTCGCAGCCACTTAAAGGTGTTACTGATTAACTGATTGATTAATTCTGCAGAAAGGCTCAGAGTTTGTGGACTTGTCATCAAAATTGTGTTTATGGATTATGGTAGTGTATATTAAAAGCATTGAACTGGCACTGTTGGACAATTTTTAAAAGTAGGGCTGCACAATTATTCAGAATATTATAAAAATTGCAATATGGCTAAGAGCAAAATCCAAATTTTTTCCAGTATTTTTTGATGAAGGTAAAATGTTTGACAGCATCACAATGTAGTGCTGCAGAGATGTGCTGGCCTACAAATCTTGTTCTTAAAAAGTAAGAAAGCATGATTGTTTGGTACAGACCCCAACAAATGTCACATCATCAAGATTTGTAGTTTGTTTTTTCAGTGAAAATTAAAATTGCAATGCAAAAAATTCTAATTGTGAATCATATCTCAATCGCAGTATCTGTTAAAATAATCACAGTATGTTTTTTTTTTTTTTACTATATTGTGCATCTCTAAAAAAGGATCAAAATCAGTGCAACAGAACTAGAGATATTGTGTTTTTATTCCACTTATTCTTCTTCTTTGTCAAAACACCTACCTGCCTACCTTACCTACAATGCAATGCAGTCAGCATAATTGATGATTCAGATGTGTGGATGTATGCCAGTAGCAGCTAATGTAGAATCGAGATGTAGCCAATCAGACCCCACACAGCTCCCTCTGGAACCACAAAATGCTTCTTTTTTCAACATTTGCACAGCAGGCGATTTAAGATGGGGATGAGGGGGGGATGCAGTCCCGTTCTGTTTGCAAAATTACCAAAATGCGTCCCTCTTGTTAACCTGCCGTGCCCCTCCTCCTTCTCAGAGAGTGCAGGGCAGAGGGGTTGTTTAACTGAATATGTTAGTCTAGTCTGCCTGACTCATTGCTCCGACCACGGCTCTGAAATATCAGCAGCCTAACCTTGCTGTTAATGATATATCCATGGACCTGTCCATGGTACTGAAGTAGCAGGCAGATTTGTAACTGTGTAAATGTGTAACTGTGTGTCTTTCTTTCAGTTCTCATCTGTCAGTTTTGTCTTGAATCTATAATGTTCTAAACTACACGCTTATACTATAAACATTCAATTCTATACTGAATTCTGGTCTATATTCTCTATAGAGTAGTGTCACCTTCATGATCAAAGTGACAAGTAACAACGTGTAGTTGCAGAAAAGCAAGAGGATCATAGAGACACACTGCTCCCTGTAGTATTCCTATAATATTCCTACAATATTTCTATGATCACTCAGGAGCATCTGTGCTGCAGAAAATACACCCCAGACCAGCCACTTCTTTAACAAAATATTTTAGGGTAGGCATACAGAGATATTTTTTTTTTACTACATTGTTACGTTTAGGGCCATCCCCCATATGTGCCTATATATCTATCATCTAACATCTTTTAACCATCTCTAAAGGAACTACAAGGAACTTTCACATTGTGGAAAAAAGCGGTAGTGTTTCCACTGTAATATCCACAAAACATAACATAAAAATTATCTAAATAAAATTCCCCAGCTTCCTTCCTAACCTACTGCTGGTATCCACTGTAACTTTGACAAGGAAAATATAAACACAGGCTCCAGTAATATTTCTGTGATTGTTTAGTACTGAACTGAAAATAAACCCACAGTCCAAAACACTTCTGTAATTTTACAGGAGACATACACATATAGTTTTTACTATAGGGTTAGGGTTAGGGACATTACCATCACCTACTGCAGATGCAGTAGTAGTGAGTTCTGCTGGAATTTTAATCATTTAAAAACAGGCTATATTTACAAGAATGTGCCAAACAATGACAGAAAAATGTGTGGTGGATGGAAAACAAGGCAAAAAGATTTTTAGGGGCTCATGCATATGCCAAATGTAGTAAAGATTGGGTTAGAGCTAGGACACCTGCAAACCGTTGGATCTGTCTTGAATGAGGGAATCTAAGAGAAATGAATTTGCCTTTATGGGCATGAAATGCCCAAAAACACAATTTTTCAATTGAAAATAATGATCACATATTAGCACTATCTGCAACTAAATCTAATCAGTTCCTTCTTGGCCCAAAGCCTAAATTTCTGCCAAATTTAACTGAAATCAGTTAAATAGTTTTTCAGATATCTGCTAATTAACAGACAAAAAGCAAACAAACTTCACAGGACTAAAAGCCTCCTTGGCAGAGGTAATTATTGAAATCTGCTACAACCACACTACAATACACCGTGAAGGTAAAAACAGGACAAATAACCATTTCTGAGCTGAATAAAAGAAAAAATTGGTTTGAAAAGATCCGACTTTTTGACAAGACAGTCAGACAAAAGGCTTTATAATTTACAATTTCATGTCCTTAAAATGGATTAAAGTGTATTTTTAAAATGAAGAAAAATTGTAGGGTTGTAAAGACGTCAAGTAGCATCAACTGTCCTGGTTGGAAATGAGGACAAATTCAACTCTACCATCAGAGCCAGCAGATGCTGGTGAGGTCTGACAGCTTGAGCGTGGCGTCTTCAAAACCTCCTAAACCAGTTCTGCAACCTCACGGGCCATCGCTGGACGTGTGACATTTAAAGGATGTGATCGGGGCGTCAATATGTGGGGCATGCTGTGCTCACGTCCGTTAATGTGTCGTTGGGAATGAGCTGCTGAGGAGAATATGTTTCTGTACAGCTCAGCGCCTGCTATCGGCTGTGCGTGACACCATTCAAGTGTTTTACGGCCTTGTTGGAGGTGCGTCACCGGGAATCTTTCCTCAGCTCATTTCACTTTGCTTTCGTGCTGTGCCAGTGATCTTCCATGTAGTTTACAATAAACAAATGATGAATAGAGAAGGATAAAGGCCTTTCCAAAAAATAGCAGGTTACATCCACACAGCCAGTCAGATACCGCTCACCTTTTATAAGGCGCTGCTGATAAAAGCCAACACCTAAATGCTTGAATTTTAAATCAGAGGTTGTACCTGCGGACTCCTGACCAAAGTAGAAAGACAACCATTCCCTTAGACACAAGTATACCTACTGTTTGCATATAAATAGTCACAAAGAGGGAGGATAAACACTCACACACTCTGAGAGGTGCTCAAACACTCACATACGTTCAAAAAAACACAGGTCCAGAAAGCCTAACATGCTGCTTTTTAAAATATTAAGAGGAACATGGTGAATAAAAGACTTGGACTTCAAGGCTGCACTAGTGGTGACCAAAGTGAAGAGAGAAAGAGTCTGAGTGGAGAAAAAAAGAAAACATTCAAAATGTAAAACAGCTCACCCCTGAGCTTCCCCTTGTCCACCCCCTCCCTCACTTCAAACCCACTCCCTTCCATCCCTCCATCACCTCCATCCCTCTCTCCTCCACTGCCTTTAGAGGTACTGGAATAAGTCGGTCCCCCCTCGATAATAAGTTGACAGCTGTAGAAAATGGCTTCTTTCAATTTGGGTGCTCCCAATCTCATTATATTGTGATAGGAGAGCCGCATGACTGTTTGCCTGTTTGGAGGCTTGTATACGTGAGGAGAGCTGAGGCACTCGAAGTGGAGGCTGAGAGGGAGATACGCAAAGAGAAAGTTGGGAGAAGACACTTAAAAGAAAAAAGAGAAGGGGGGGTGCTGTGGGCAGAGGAGAGAAAAGGAGAAAGAAGAAAGTGAGATCCACAGAGGGAGAGGCAGAAACGACAGGAAAGACAGGGACAAAAGTAAGATAGAGAGGCTGGACAAAGAGAGTAGAGAATAACAGAGCAAGATGACCTGTGAAAAGACGTGGCTCACTGGTCACACTTCATCTTTTAGCTCTCTGTCGTTTAAAACACGGCTGCAGACACATTTCTCTGGACCATGAAACCCCTAATTCAGCCGCAAATAGCTATCGGAGAAAATCAGACTCTCAACACCAATTTGTAAAATAATAATCTTCAGCTCTTAGATTTGATTCAAAAATCAGATTGAGGGGGTGGCAACAGCAGAAAGAGCGCAATCAGCAAGCATTTCCTCAAATGCTATCTTTCATTGTGCTGTCCAGCCTGCTAAGTAGAATAGTAAACCTGAATGGCCAAGAAATAAACCCTATTCTTAATTCAACACCATGTTGCTGTCTCACAGACCTGTGTGTTTAACACAGAGAGTGCTTTAAATCAACTCACAGCAAAATTTTAAAAAAGTTATATGAGGTTAATTTTTACTCAGGAAGATGGCACGGTGGCTTTACCAATTCAATTCAATAACTGTGTCCTGTCAAAATAGAAAGATAAAGCATCCAAATGCTGGTAAATTGTAAGTCGAGGACTCAAATCATGCTCATATGACTGAGCAGTCTTTTTTATCTTTTTGTTAGTCAGTGTGCACTCCTTGCTTTTTCTCTGGGGTAAAATCATTCCACTACGTCACATTCTCCTGTCCGCTTGGTGAAAATGTCAGCGACGAGTACTAACAGCTGCGGACACCACAGACGTGTAGTAGAGTGTGAGAAGGAAACAGGCCCAGAGGAAGACTACTACAATACAAAACAATACAGTCTCTGGCTTTTGTTTCATATCTAGAAAAAATTTTAAAAAAGTTGTTGCACCCTTCTGATCCATCATTAGCATGCATTACCTCAGAGAGTGTCAATTTGGGAGTTTAATCCAGGCTTTAACAACTTGTTTACTATATTTCATGAAAGTTGCTGTCACCCTGAATGTCTTGTTGAACCCCGTTCAAAAGTTGAATATTTGTAGCCAAGAGTTAGATAAGAGGATTGATGTCTGTACACAAAATATGAAGCTACAGACAGCTAGGTCTGTGATGATAACTGCAACACTGCCGTCATGTGATGCCTACCATTGGGTTTAATACCACAAATTTTATTTTGAAGGGTCAATCTCACAATGCGTTTTAGTTCTGCGCATTGATCTATTAACACACAGGACACTCAGGAACAAAGCCTCTGATTGGTCGCAAGACAGAAAGACTCAACCCAAGGTATCATGGGATTGCCAGTGGACAGCTAAAAACATGCTAATGACAACTGCTTTCAAGATAGACATGTTTGAGGTAAACTGCCATTCATTGGGAATATATAGCCTTTTCACCATGGTAAGAAAAAATCCATGCTGTCACAGCCCTACAGCCAGCAACCTGTTAGATTAGTTTACCACAAAGACATGAAACAGGGGAAACCAACCTGGCATTTTGTAAAGGTAACAAAATAATTTGCCACCTGCACCTCTAAAATTCACCAATTAACATGTTAAATCTTGTTTAATCTATACAAAAACTCTACAGAGCCAGGCCGAGCTATTTCCTCACACTTCTAGTCTTTGTGCTAAGCTAACAGTCTCCTGGTTGTAGCTTCATATTCAGGCCACTGTATGGATATATGGGTGGTATGACTCTTATCTAGCAAGAAAGAGAAAAAGAGAATTTCCCAAAAACAATTTCTTTAACACAGACAAGGAAGAAAGGCTCAGCTACAAGTTAACACAGAGGATTTTCCAGGGGAAGCTCTCTCGGCTGCACCACTCTGGCCTGTGGCCACTGTGGTACTATCAACCAAGCAGTCGCTGAAAACAGACCACAGAGAGAAGCACAGAGAAACCAAACTGCCCATCATTGAACCACACAGCCGATGAAGGAAAGCCAAGACCCGATTCTGCACCAGCACACACATACACAGACTGTGGGTATACGCCTCATTCAGCATGGAAACTAATTCAACAACTCTAATCGTTTTCATTTTTGTAATATTTTCAACATTTATTTCTATTTCAGGTTTATTTCTGCTATATTTTACAATAATGGATGCTCACAGACTCACACGAGCAGGGAGAAACACTGGCAGCTTCAGGATTTAACTGGCACAGTGCCAGCTTCCTAACAAACTGGAGCTGACTACCAAAATGTCCAGGCAGACATGACGGAAATGACAATCACACAGGCCTGCACTGTGCAAGGGCACAAAAACAACACAAAGGACACCTGTACAAATGCATGCATACATATAGGCCTACACACACACACACACACACACACACACACACACACACACACACACAAAGAAACATATGCAACCAAATACATACATTTACATTTTAAGGAAGCAAAAAAGACAAATATGCATGCACACAGAAATATAACAAAGATGCATATGCATGTACACACAGTATATACAATATTATGAATAAATACACACACCAAATCAAGACTAGATGAAGAAAGGATGCCTGAAGCATGTAGTATAGGTGTGTGTGTGTATGAATCCTAAACCCACATTGAGCTGTCTGCCTCAGCCTGTACTAAGCAAACAGCAGGGAGAGAAAGGCCTCCATGAAAACACTAAGGAAACTGGTAACACCGGTAGCACATATACACACACAAACACACACACACACACGCCAACACGCTCGTGCTCCTGCCAGGCAGTAGACACACAGCCTTCCTAAAAAGCACAGCCACCCCACCAGGCCCACCCTGGGTAAGCTATTGTCTGAATCTCTGGGTGATCCCTCAAGTCCCATCCAGCAGAAGCAGCAGTCCACTTCAGCACATACTGAGTCTCAGTCCACTGTTGCATCCACACTGCTCAAACACTCACTCACACACACACACACTGCCAGCGGCATTTTCTGGTTACGCTGCAATTAACCACACCAATTAGCTGGTTCCCCCGACCAATAGAGGAACAGAGGGCTCCCCCTAGAGGTGAAATCACAGCATTGGAAAATCTGATGAGAAATATGAGCAAATCATAAAAATGAGTCCACAATTACAAAAAAAACGTCAACGCCAACAAAGGATTTCATTTCAATGGTGGTTTCCAACTGGGTGAAATGAGGTAATTAAACTGGGAGGAAATGAAGTAGTCCACATGTAAATGGCTTCATGAGGGCTGAGGGCAGATTGTATGGGAGTGATTTGCACTTTAGATGTGTTAGTGACTGCTGCCGAGACCATGGCTGTTAGCTCTGTGTGTTTATGTGAGTGTGTATATGTGTGTATGGGTTAGCTTTAAGCCTGTAAAAACACTTGTGTCTACATACTCAAGTCTGTACACCTGGTCCACACACCTGTCTCATCCACAATTGTCCATCTGTGCAGTTACACACACAGACATTTGCTTATACACACACACATTGGTGTTGTCTGGCCTACGGGAGCTTTGTGTGTGCGTGCGAAGATGTGTGTGTGTGCGTGCACAGTGGAGAACTAATATCAGGCGGCCTACTACTGTACAGTTCCTCCCCTCCCCCCAGCCCAGCCCTTCTATGGCTGAACTCAACAGATTAAACTATGCAATATCACCCTTACCAATTCACCCCTCCTCCTCATCCTCCTCCCTTCACTTCCCCCCATCCTCACCACCACCCTCAATTCAATTTCTTCTCTCTCTCTCTCTCTATCTCTCTCTCTCTCTCTCACTCTTACTCTCAGTGAAATGATTTGTCTTTTTTCTCTCCTCTCCCAATCTCTGTGTGTGTGCATGTGTGCGTGTGAACACATTTTCCTGTTCTTCTGAAGACTGCTAGACTGCAGTGGCAGGGACATAGGAATATATATACTGTATATACACACACACACACACACACACACACACACGCGCGCGCACACACACACACACATACATATATATATAT
>JAJHUR010122200.1:1124-19043 GCA_027495735.1 Lutjanus campechanus | reverse complement strand
CATATAGAGTGATATATATATATATATATATATATATACAGTACATACACATACATATATATATATATATACACATATATATACATATATATATACATATATATATATACACACATATATACACACACATATATATACATATACACACACACACATATGTTTAAATTAAAAAAAAGATTTGAATAGTGCCCTTAAAATCAAAAGGCAGGTCAGCTTATGGATTTGGAGAATCATGATTTTGGGTATTGGATTGTGCATAGAGTCATTTACTCACCAATGCCAGCATTTCAGAACAACCCTGACACAGATTCTTCATATTTTTACATTTTTAAAACAACCATAAGTTGTTGTGCATATATGAATTTATATAACTGTTTGATATTTCTGTGTTAAGCACCCTGATGTTCTGTTGAGGAAACACATTAAGAAGCATTAACTGACAATCATTGAGGCTCTAATTATGCAAGAAAGGAAGATAAGACGGGAAATGGGAGTCATCCACTTGAGGCATGTGACAAAATCTTTCATTTGAAATCTTATGTGTTGCTTCTAAAAAACACGATTCAAGTAAAGGCACAAACCACATAGATGATTATTCTGTTTAAAAACCAGGGTTGCAGAGACTATAGTTAATGCTGTTTTAATACCACAGCAGTATTTCAGTGATTCAGATAAAGCAAAACTGCATTTTTCATGAGGCCAGACACACTGCTCAGTGTCCCCGGGGAAATATCTACTTTTTGATTTCTGGGAGGAGTAATGTTCAAAATTATGCAAAGAAAAAGCTTAATTTTAGGTGTTGAGCACTAAAAAAAATGAGTGGAATGAAGGATAAATACATGACAAGAGGCTGTGGCTGAGTGATGTTTTATACCCCAACATTAATCCCTCTCTCTCTCTGGCTCATCCTCTCTCTCTCTCTCAGCATCTTTGCTTAGCGACACGCACTAATCTGAGATAATAGCTCAATTGCAGACTTCTTAATGATCACTTTGGGCGAGCAGGCTTTGAGACACGCAGACACAGGGCAGTAGGCCAGTAGGGCCAGCGACCAAGCAAACAAACAGACAGTTTCCCCCACACACACATAGAGACACACACACATGGTGTGGAGTCAAGGCTGTATCAGAGAGGAAAGTTTTAGACGCCTGATGTCGACACATTTACTGAGCACTAAGTACATCCTTGGAGAAAATAGCTAGTCAATGTCTATAGGTCAGACGGGAAGCTGATTCAAAACCTTATTAATATTTTATTAAATGTTGGCCAAGAATTACTTAATTATGAATTACTGTATTTCTTGCTGACTGTAATAATTAAAAGGTAGATAATCCCTGCATTTTAATAATTTCTTACTTTCTTTCTTGCACAGAGCTGAACTGAAATTAAAACTCATTTCAGTCCGACAACTCCCGTTTAGAATGTTTATTCAGCAGCAGAACACGATTTGAGTTTGGAGTTTGACAGTAATCATATCACATCCATTCAGGGTTAAGGCTCAGTATGCTTAACGTTAGATATGCATACGAATACAGATGGACCCTTTTGCCCGTACTGAGCGTTCATCATTAGCACAACTTAAAGAAACATCGCTGCCACCAATGTAACCGAGCAGCTTGGGTTACTGCAATAACCAGCACCATCACAATGTTACGATGGTAGAGGGCACAGTGGTCAATAAGTGTCAGCCATCAGCGATGACAGAGTCCATGAGCCCAACCTTAGTGCCATCTACAAAGCCGCCTCCACTTATGACTCTTTCTCAAGGAATACATTTTGAAAATCTCCTCCAGCATTGCTGTCATAAACTTTTGACTCTTCCTCTTCTTTTTTGGGGAACTCTTGACTCTGAGCAGCGCCCTCTAATGGATGTATTGCTTAACATCCATGCCAACATAAAGGACACATGCAAGTATGTGGGCACTGTATTGTTTGAAACGAATGTATCCGTTTTCATATGTAACGGGGGCAGCCTTTAGCACTTAGTGGTACTGTACTGCAAAGTTTCTAAAGTTAAGTTATCAGAATCAGTATCGGAAAGGGAAAAAAAATGATACCACAGCATCCCTATACAGAGCTACAACTGTGTAGCATTGTCAATTTACTGCCATGGAAAATGGACATCCAGAGGGTTGAAGCTTAGAAGTTGTTCCCACAAATATGTCTATTAATGGCTTTATTGTCTTTTGAGAAATAGAAAAATGTGTGCAAAAGCTTCAGCATCATTATAGTTTACATTCAATTTTACTGTAAAAACTCCTTTTATTCTGACTATAAACACTGCTTCTTGCTTAAATGAAAAAGATCAAAAGGTACAGAAAATATTAAGGTCAATTTGACTTTCTCTACTCATAAAGTCAACTTTTTTTTCCTGTGAAAACATTTCTTATCCATGCTATTAAAAACTTGTGCACTAATTAAGGCTCTATCATGATTATGTGAACTGCAAGTGAGTGAGTTAACAGAACATAAATTGACCACAGACCCCATGGAAAACATGCCTCATTGCGTGGAGAGATAAAGGCCTAATCCGTTCCACGCTGTGTACAGTTGTCAACAGCCGTGGAGATTATGGAGAGAATTTGATAGGAACACAAACAACCTCCTCGACTCGCCCTGCAGGTCAGAATTATTTCTTTCCCCAGTTTCTATCACTTCACAACCTCACTCCTTTTTTTTTTATCCCACTCTTTGTTTTTCCACATCATCAACAACCCCTCACTTCCCCGTTGTCAAACACATCCCTTCACATAAGACAAGCAGAGGCAGAGACTGTGGGGGGAAAATGCAAGTGCACAAACCAAGACACGTTTTCAACACTGATAAGTCAGAAACACAACAAGATGACAGGTCTCTCTCTTTTCCTGAAACCTCTATGATACAAAGCGGAAAATCAAGTATTACCCTATTATTCTTCAGCCTTTACAAGTAGATCTCAGCAGGTGTCCAAAATTACATTTTATTTACTTCATAATGCAGCTGTAAACCAGCCTGGCTGGCTGTGAGTCCACACAGCTACAGCAGGAGAAGAGCAAGTTGCCAGAGCAATGAAAGCTGAGCCACAAGTCCTCAAAAAGTGGAGCTGAATGGAAGTTGACTGTTTGTGCTCCAGTCGCCCATGAGCGCCAGAAGAAACACAGTCACGATGCAGCGGCAAGTTACACTGTCAAGTCAGGGTTTAGTTTTAGTTGGATTCTGTTACTGACATGAGAGGAGAGGAGAGGAGAGGAGGGATGAAACTATTCTCGGTTTCACGATAAACCATAATAAATTTCCCTGATCATTTGTACTCAAAATGGTCAATTTTAGTCGACCAAATATAAGCTTCTAAGAGTAACTATCTAGTTTCTCATCAACTGATTTAATAAATTGGTTGAAGAGGGACATTTTAATAGCTTAAGACACGTCAGCATTTTGATCCAAAAAGTTTACTTGTAGGTTTGAAATCTTAAAAGTCTTAGATATTTAAATTTCCAAAAAAGGCCGTTAATGGGCCGATACTGGGCATCTCTCATCCATCCATACGCCATCTGGTTGCGGGCTTTCAAACCTTTGAAACATTTAAGGTCTTCAGCTGTGCATGGGCTTTAAGAAAAAATGAGCTTGTTCACTAGGTCAGGTTATTCCAAGATGAAGGATGCAGCTCGTACAGATCTTCATCACCTATTAGTTAGTTAGTTTCTCAAAATATTGCTCCCTTCCCTGCTGATCTGTAAGTTTTAGCAACTTCCACACGTCTTCTTGAACCTTCTCAAGGTGTAGACGTCCTGAAGTGATCTTAAATTGAATATTTAGCGTGTAATCCAGTCAGTTGTTTACATCACCGTACCTCCTAAGCCGTGATGAAGGTGCAAACACTAACTCTCTGATCTACTGATAACTGTGATAAGTTTGGTCAATATGATCGTTTCATCTCGAGAAGAAAAGAGAAGAGGCGAGAAAAGAAGAGAAGATCAGACGATGGCAGCTATATAGTAGATGCTATGGGGCCAAATCGGCTCCAAATGGGTATGTTCAAACTGAGATGCTGTTTACACAAGACATGAGTGAGTATTATAGAAGTCTGACAGCAAAAACTTTCTCTTTTTGAAAACAGAGAAAGTGGATGAGCAATAGATAAGCCAAGACAAGAACCAAATCCCATAATGTGAAGCCTACTTGCTTTCAGTGTCAGCTGCTTTCAGAATAGCTAAAAAAAGATAAATGTTTTGTCATTGGATCCAAAGCAATACCTGAAGCACTTTAGGGCAGAAAATGGCAGCATTTTAAAGTTAGTCAGTGAGCGATTGTGACTATTGTCAAGACTTGAATGGAAAAAGCACTCAGAAAGGCTTTGGTGTCTTTCGGTGAGCGAGTCATGATCTGTTCCCAGGAACACAGAGAGAAGCTCTATGGAAAAGAGACAATATGGATGGAAGCCAAAAATAATCTTATAGATTATCTAATCAATTTGCAGACTGTGGAAGAAAGTAGAGAACACCCAAATGAACAGACCACATGCTTGAGACAACAGCATAAATAAAAGATGCACGCACAGTGGATTTTTGTGGTTTGACTCTCTCCTCAACTGGTGTCAGATGTAAGCAAATGCTTGAATAAAGCATTAAATAAGAATCAACCCACGGTGCAGGGATACTTTTTGCATTTCTGAAACTTGATGTGCTGGCAGGACTTTGGTTACAATGCTGCAGCAGGCTCCCAGGAGGCTCTCATCCACTGGAAAGGCTTTGGAATAAAGAAATTAGCTCTGACTACAGGAGGTGCGGAGGAGCGCCAGCAGTTTCAAAAGTGAGCCTGCCTCTGAAGGAGGTGTGCGGATTTATTAGGTAAAAAGAACACAAAGCGGGGAGGCTCGCGGTTTGTTGCTGACTCTGCATCGCAGAGGAAAACAAAAGAACACTTTGAGCTCTTCGTGGCGATGTGAAATGCCTCCCCGCAGGTATCGATGTTAAATTCATGAACACGGATGAAATAGATCGTTATCATATCGAGGGATGAAGAAGAAAGTCAAGCGGACATGCTGAACTTTGAAGGTAGCGCAGAGAGATGGGAGAACCGGGTGATATGCTGCTATAATCAGGATGAGGATTAAACAGCGGCTCCATGTCACAGTTGGCACAAATCTGACTTTTCAGAACTCAAGGCAGAATTCTTTTGTTGCCTCCACTTCTGTCAATTCCAGACGAGGCGACAGGCACAAATGTTATGCAACCGGTAAACAAAACATATAGTTTCTTTCCTGCTTTATATGTGGATTCTAACTTTTCAATTGTTTGCCAGAGAGAGTGCAGAGTTCATTGGTATGTGTTTGTGCGTTTGTGAGCGTTTATGCATGTATGCATTCATGCTCACATGGTCCACGCTTGTGTCCGCGCATGCTTATGAGTGCAATTATGCATGTATGAATGTATGGGTGCATGCAGCGAGGGACTGGTCAGTGGGGAGATTGGATGATGGGGGATGGTGATGGGAGTGCGGTCTGGGGGTGGACCAGTGGGGGATGGGGTTAAAAGGAGGAGCAGGGTGGGTGGAGGAGGATCATAGTGCATAAAGGGTGTGATACTGGTATGAGCAATAACAATTGCGGGTGTCACGATTTCCGCACCAAATCGAAAATCAATCGGAATGAGCTAAATCTAAATCGAAAATTGATGGAAAATTGATCAAAACAGAGTGATGAACTTGTTTCAATCCTACCATCACTTGCAGGTTTTCATTCAGATATGGACATCATCTTGCAAAACATTAGCCCTGGTGTAATTCAAGCCTGTGTTCTCATTGTTGTGTTCATAACATGGTGGCAATATTGTTTTGTTTTTTTCATTTAAAGTAAACAACTTAAAAATATAGTATTTTTTTTAGATGATTAGGATGACTACTTTGTGAAATTCTTCTCCTGTAACTTTAGCTTTATGATTTTCAAAAAATTTCCTGTTAGCTAACATTAGCTAGCTAGCATTAAGTGCCTTTAGTCAGTGTTCTTAAGGATCTACTGTCTCTTGTTTAGTCCTTCATCTTATATCTTTAATTCCTATTGTGCTGCCTTTGTTTTTTATACATGTCAATACACAATCTGGTGGTACCACTACAAATAGAAAACAAGCTAATGTTAACTGAAAACCATGTTTCAATCAATTTTCAGTATTTTTCTTTTTTTTTTATCTCCACCACCACCTACTTGCGCACATTCAGCACATTTTTAAAGAAAAAAACAACAACACTTCAAACACATAAGCGTAGCCTGCAGCTGCAATTTTCACTGATGAATCAGACATGCATCCAATTCTTTGACTGACCCTCACCTTCCACCATCACTATGTCTATCTAGCAGCTAGCTTGGTGTTTCCGCTGATAACATTTATTTGTGCTAAGTAGTGTTCCATATAACTCTGCTGTGAAGAATGCAGGAGGACACAGTGGCAACATTGCAAAAAAAGATAATAATAGAATGGCAGTTATATCAAACTTAATACCCTGCAGTGTAAGGGGTAGTTTGGATTGTTAGTTTAACTGTAAACTATATTTCAAACATTTTTGCCTCTATACTTTAATTACTTTCATTAATTTCATTAAACAGCCTTTTCCAATGGGAAACCACCGTTACACACAAAATATCACTTTCTCCAAACCAACCAAACTCCATAAGAAAAATGATTAATCCTATCTTGCAGAACACCAAAGTTGCTAGTCTATCACTGCCTCGATCTGTTTGTTTGCGTTATTGTGGGATTCTATTCTTTTAAAACACCAAAGTCACACAATAACACAAACTAACAAAGGCAGCGGTACACCAGCAATTCCTGCGTTCTGAAAAGAAAAATTATTGATTTTGTCTATGGAGTTTGGTTGGTTTGGAAAGAGCAATACTTGGCTTGTATAACAGCAGTTTCGGCAAAGTAAAGTGGTGAAAATACTCCAGATATAGCGTACACTGAAACTGATATTGTTAGGTGGACCTTTTTTAAGTGGTTAAAATACGTTTTGCTCCTGAGCCCATCTATAGCAGTTCATCGCTTAGCTTCCTTTATGGTACTCCTCTCTGCCTCTCCAAACTAGCGGCTGCCATTTGCCATCTATTGTGGGTAATACACTGATTTTCATTAAGTACCTCATACAAATCCATGTGAAATAATGCAAACTATTCCTTTAAAGAAGAATTTGAGAACGTAAATGACAGTTGTCGGGGCATAAAATCAATGATGTGTTGATCTTTACAAAACACGATGTGGCAGAGGCATCAGTGCTGAAAAAAGGGATTGTAATCTTAAAATCAAGAGTCAAATTAGATTGTGAATTTTGAGAATCGTGGCACCACTAATAACAGTGTTCTACGAGCTTTACACCTGTTCTGTGAGGTTCAGCTACGAGCCCCAAGTCAGGTTGGAAATAAGGTGACACTGGCATGACAAATAAGCAGCTGCGGCAAAGGTTCCTTCCTGTCAGCATATTTCATAACCATGCTCTGTTGCACACATTCAGTCACTGGATTCCTGTGTTGTAAAATAACACATTGTGAATACAAATAGAATAATAAAAAGTGAGACCATCCATTCAACCCCTCAGAAACTTAATTCAAAAATGCAACCACTTCATAGTCAACAAGAAACTAAGTGTGTGATTCCTGCGCAGGATTTGCTGTGTGTACACGCTAAATCCTCACAGCACTCTCCCCTTGTGCAGCAGCATATGTTGTACAGGTTTACACTCCACTGCACTACACCGCCTGTCCCTACGTCTTATTGCCTCCTCAGACGTAGAAATAGAAAAAGAGTTTACAGGGGCGACCCCTGAGAACGATTTTAATAGTAACACATTAATTAAATATTGCCAGAGCTGCACAGCGAGCCAGAAAACATTCTCTCCAAATCAAACATGGTAAAAGTTGAACAACCAATATCCTTCGCCAACACGGCGAGGATGCCGGTGCAGAGACAAGTCTGACTCTGCCTCATCTGCCTGCCCACGCACATACAGCGAGACACACCGAGGAAGGAAATGGACAAAGAGTGAAGGCCGCTCTCTAATATAATGGCGAGTAATGTTGGAATGTCATCATCGAATGGTGGGTTGACAGTAGTACGCTTTCAGGAGGAGTGTTTTCACTGAAGCTCTGGCTGATGGAAAACACACACATGGGGTAATAAAACCTTGCTGACAATTTCCTTTTTCATTCATAAATTGGATACTGAGGAAACAGAGCCTGACAGAGTGATGATTTTCTGCAAACATCACAGGTTTGTGTGCGAGTGTTTGAAGCAGTGACTGGGGTTTGAGTATCATTTGGATTTTATCGACTCCGATTCTGAGCACGATTCTGCTTATTGATTTCAGCTCTTAACAATTCTTGATTCTGATTCTTTGACTGCCCTCATGCATTCTTCACTGCAAAGTTATGTGAAACACTAATTATGCTGTACTGTGGATAAACGTTACCAGCGGAAACACTAAGTTTAGCTAACGTTAGCTAGATAACCATTAAAAAAGTGCTCTCGTTTCTGGTTGCTTTAATATTTTGTGGTTTACTTTGGCTATTTTACTGCAATAAAATACAGTATTCCATCCTTATAAATGGTTTTGTAACATAGCATTTGCTAAATTGGGGTGATTGTTACAAGACTCACAATTTGTGCTATTCACCTGCTAGAAAACTAGCTTAGCAACAACTGAGCAACAGCTGAGGTTCATGTTGGACTCCGGATTTAATAAGACAAATTCAGAAAGAGACAGGAAGACATGCATGCATTCAGCTCGCACGTCTGTGGGCTAGGGCTGTGACGATAACCACATTATCACAATACCGCGGCCATGTGATGCCTGCTGCAGGGTTGAGCTCATTACCATCATCACCTCAAATTTTATCTTGAAGGGCCAATCTCACATTAAGATCAGCACATCAACACAGCTATAGATCAGCTGTGTTACGCACAAGACGGGAACACTGCCTCTCAGTAGCCTACAGATTACTCCCAAGGCATCTTGGGATTGCCAGTGGACGGCTAACAACAACAACAACAGTTTTCAAGATGGAAAAATGGATGAATGATCGCAGAAGAAATTCAGTGCTGAATTTATCATCATGGATTTATTTTATCACATCTCCAAAAAAGATGCTGCTGTTCACTGCTGCAGACACAGCTTCTGAACGGGATACAATCTCCCTGGAACAACATTGCAAAGGTACAATTCTAGCATTAGCATTAGCTCAAAGAGAGGAAAACAGTTAATAAACACTGAATCTTGTCAACACAAGAAAAGTCTCCTCTAACACACTGTAGCATGTACTGTACATTTACTGCCAAACTGACAACTTACTTCTAAGTTTAAGTTTATGCTTCACTATAAGCAGCACCATCAGTCTCCTGCTCACTCTCCTACACTCGTACGCTGAACACACATCACTACACACTGCCCTATTCGTATACACTACGCTTATGACCGTATGCTTCAATAAAGTCCAATAAAAAACATAATAATTTGCGCAATCAGATGTTGCTTTGTCGCCATGGTAAGAAAGAATCCACATCATCACAGCAGACGCAGGAACAGACACATAGTCAGGTCAATATAAGCCAGGTGATTGTTTAATCTGAAACTAGCTCAAGTGAAATTTGTGCAGGAATCAATAAGCAAAATCAAAATTAAAATTTCTTAATGAGTCCATAGCAGTCGCAAATCTCTGGAATTGGTTCTCGTTGCCCAATCCTAGCAGTGATACATAAATGTTTTAGGAGCAAAGATGCTCCCAGTGACCGGCTTTCTTTGGCATGCCGGAGGCCTCATCCTGCTGGCCACAGAGACGGGGTAACAAAGGCCCCACCTCCAGACTAATGCACAGAGGAGCCGTGAGGTGGTTGTACACAACAGGTCTGTGTGTGTGGGAGTTTGTGGGAGAAAGATGCATAAAAGGTAACAAAGACAGAAAGAGGTATGAGGAGAAATAGAGAGCATGTATGTATGTATGTGTGGGGAGGTGCAGGAATTCCTCCCGAGCCACAATTAACCCAGACACAAAAGAACATAGCTGCACGGCAAACATGCAGGGCTCGGATTCAGCTTTGGCACAACTTCACTGGTTTCAGCGCAAGCATTCTTCCAGAATATAGGCCACTGGCTCTCAGTCAGAAAGGAAACTGGAATTCTATTATTTCCGCACAGAACAACACATCCAAGATACCTGTCAGAGCTGTGTGCACCAGACCGATGCACCACGCAATCTGTCTCTCAGCTGGACAGCTTTTTATTTGAAGATGATTGGAAAATGGTTCCACCCAATCAACCCTCATGTAAAAAAAAACATGCTTGTTGAGCTTTCTATATTTAGGCGTAGCAGGGATGAAATCACCTGCACACACTCTTGGCCTCAGGCACACACACACACACACACACACACCTATGCCAAATCCCCACTCAGAACATGATTTTATTTGTCTCTTTGTGAACTCTGGGAGCTTTTATGTCTCCCCTGAACAAATAAGGTGCTGGAAAAAATATACGCAACAGAAATATGAATGCAACACTGTTTCTGTTCCCATTTGAAGTAAGACATACTTTTTCTATGCACACAAAAGGTTTATTTAATCTCTGATTTGAACCAATTTATGAACAAAATTTGTGTTAGTGAGTTCCCAGGAGGGCAAAGATATGACACACCCTACTCTGCCACTGATTGGCTAGTACTTATTGCCTTCATTGGTTGGATTTAGACAGGAGGAGTGATTGGTTAGGGGAAGAATATCAGGGTAAGCCAATCAGATGCAGCATAGAAATTGCCCTCCTGGGAAAAAATGGTATCTGTAGTCCTGTGTGAAATAGCCGAAGCTCAGAGTCTAATAAATGTAATTTTTCAAGATAATACTGCCCATTTTAAAGTGACCTTTTACTGTGACCACATCGGGGTTATCTTGGCAAAGGAGAAGTGCTCACTAACACAAATGTTAACAAATTTGTTAACAAACTTTGAGAGAAATAAACCTTTTGTGTGCACAGAGGAAGTCTTAGTTCTTTTACTTCAGTTCATGAAAAACAGGAGCAAAAGCAAATTTGCTGATTATATTCCTGTCGAGTGTAAATAAAATGCAAACAGAACAGCAAATCCACCATAAAAATAAGAAATTATGAGAGGACGGCGATCTAGGGGAGATATGAGTGCATTTTTCTGTTCATGGCTGTTACAGCTCATTAAGATAGACGAGCTTCGATACACATTCTAGTCATGAACAGACCATTAAGTCAAGCTCTAATGGATAGCTGATGGGAGCAGTTCCAGGTATTGTCCCTTGATGATATTAATGACATAAATCTAATTAGTTTCTTTAACTTTGGTAACAGTTTTAATGGAGAAAAACTACTCAATGGATTATCTAAGATCTTAAGAATACAATGGGATGCTTTTACGCTTTAGTGCACATTTTCACATACGGGTGGGAGGGAAGGAAGGGAGGGGAGGAGATGAAGTGACCTACTAATGAAATGTTTTCATTATTTTGTGATATTTATTGTTGTTGCAGGTTTTTCCTACGTTTTATGACACCTCAATCGTCACAGGCCTTTTTCACAGTTAAAATATAGAAATTCTGCCGCTGGGGTTCTCTCTCACATTAAAACAATAACAAAAGACGTATACTGATGCCATTATGGGAGTTGTTATCTTCACTCGATGAAAATGGATCTGATACGACTCAACCGATCCATAAATTACACTGCATTAAAACTTGACAGACAGAAACAAAATAAAAACTCACCAACACATCTAATCCAGTCTTTCCATTGTTCAACTCTGGCTTGATAGAAATAAATCCTTAATTCTTCTAATTCTGGTCGTTTTCCTCTCGTTCGTCCTCCGGCTTAGTGGGTGTGTACTGTGCCACTGAGTGCACTGTGCTAATCGCCCCCCAAAAAACAACTGGCGATGGCAAAATATCAGCCAGTTGCTGATATTTTCCTCCAACTGCCCAACCACATGGCCATTGTAGGTTGTTCCCATTGGTTAATGTGAACTCTTAACACTTGCAGGCCTGGAGAGTGAGTGACTGTACATATTCAGAAAAACTCAGATTTTCTTCAGCCATTATAAAGAAACAAGCCAACAAAACTTGCCAGCTAGTGTTAGCTAGCTCCACCCAAGCTCCACCAACAAAAAAAAAGTCATGTTGTTTACCAGCAGAAGTTGTTGTTGTTGTTTTTTTGTTTTTTCACTTCTGTAACACTGGAGTAAAACTACTCAATGGACCGTCTCTGATCATAATATAATGGGTTGCTTTTACAGTTTAGTGCACATTTTCACACATGGGCGGGCGGGAAGGAGGGGAAGAGAGGAGGTGTAGTGACCCACTAATTAAATGTTTTCATTATTTGGTGCTATTTTGATATGTTGGAACAGGCTATTCCTGTGTGTTTTGATATTTGCATAACACCTCACTCATCACAGGTCCTTTTCACACATAACACCCCGTGTTTGTCTTGATTTCTCCACCGATTTAAAACACTTACGACAGTTTTCTTCATCGCTGTTGTCCGAGCAGTCGTCATCGTCGTCGCACCTCCAGATGGTGGGTATACACCTTTTGTTGTTGCACTGAAACTGTCCATCCTCACACTCATCCGTTGCTAGAGAGAGAGAGGGAAAAAAACAACAAAACAAGAGAGGGTGAACACACAGCGTCCAGATGGATGAGCAACAAACGGATATAGTGGAGTAGTCAGCGCTTGTAGTTCAACTGTCATTTGCAAATGAATGCCTCATTGATATTCAGCATTCATTCAGGTCAATTGGCTGAGGCGCTGGGAGCGTCATGGTCTGTGTTTTCTTTCAGTTATTGATCTACTTTAAGCGAGATGATTAAAAAAGTGTTGTGGGAAACAGAAGCAAAGGAGGCCTCGGACATAATTCTCCACAACATGAAGACAAAGATTCAGTACTACAGCTACAACCCCCTGATGCAGTATGGACGCTCACAGCCGGGAAACACATGACAGACACGCAGAGGCTCCTCCACCACTGAAACCCCTGTTATTTCACAGCATTCATGGTCCAAAGCTAACACACGTTAATATATATATATTTAAAAAAAGTAAAAAGTAAAGTGTTTTCTCTTTTTCTCTCGTGGGTTTAAAAGCTCAGATCAAAGGCGCTGAGTAGCGGCAGCGCTTCCAGTCTGTCACCTCTACAGCATCACTCACATACACACACACACACACACACACACACACGCACACACCACGGTTTAGGCTGTATATTATTGCTCTACCGTCTCATACTCAGGTGAAAAAAACCCACTATACTGACCTTCCAAGAAATGAAGCCTCAGGACTAATGACTGTAAAAGTAGCAATGTCCTTATATCCGTCCACATTTCTGAAGGAGGTGATGGAGCTCATTCACATCCACAAAACAAAGCCCGAGTATGAGACGCTCTTGTTGTAGCGCTGCTGCTGCGACCGACGCTGCTGCTGCCGCCTGCCTGCCTCCTCTCTCCGCTGTGTGTGGACCCCCCGCCCCCAACTCTCTCAGGCCTCCACCCCATTGGCCGCCCGGAGAGTGACGACAGAGCGGGGAGGCGGGGACAAGAGGCGAGTAGAACAGGTTTTATCAGATATGATAATGGACCTGCATTTGATATTTACTGTTTCAGTTTCAAAAGTCAAATCAAACATAATAATGTATTATGATATAGACACAGAACATAATATAATAGGAGCCAATTGAAGAAACACCCTATCTTAAGTTAAGAGAGGAAGGAAGCAAATCGTAACTCACCGTTTCATGTTATCTCAGAATAGGAGAGCCTTTCTGACCTCCATGGGGCCCTAAGCAAAATTTTGGAATATATAAAATATATAGAAGATACTAAAATATAACGATGATCTTTGGGTCTGCTGCCTGGTAATTAGTCTGTTAACTGATTTCCAATTCTGTTTTCAATCATTGGTGGACAAAGTACTCAACCCCAGCACTTGAGTCACAGTATATTCACGGTCAAATATTATTCAACAACAACTGAAAGTTGCTCAGTCAAAATTTTAAAGTACTAGAGTACTTGCTTTTAAAAATACCCAAGTATTCACCAGTGCAATTTACAAGATACATTTTCTAATACCAATATATTGCTGTATTGTTTTCATAGTGCATTTACAGAACCTTTCTAAAACCACCTAATGATGCACTGACTTGCTTGTAGAATCACTTTGCTACACAAAGTCTATAGAAACACGTATAAAAACTTCAGCATAGAAATGCAATCAAAAACAAAAAAGACAGCTATGGTCATTTTCTGACACAACTATTAAAATCACCACATAAAATTAGATTGAAGCCAACTGTAATGACAACCTTCCTAGAAATGTAGCGGACTCAAAAAGTACAAAATTTGTCTTTGACATGTAGTAGAGTGAAAGTCATAGGTTTAAAAAAAACAAAAAAAACAAAACAAAACAAAACAAATACTCAAGTAAAGTACAGATACTCAAAATGTATTTAAGTACAGTACTCAAGTAAATGTACTTAATTACTGTCCATCACTGTATGTAACCAATCATCAGTTAATGTCAGTCCATTAATTTCCATCTTGCATTAGTTCAGAGTTGTAATCAGCGGTGGACTTTAAGTACATTTATATCAAGTACTGTACTTATTGTATACTTTACTTGAGTTCTATTTTATCCAACTTTATGCTTCTACACTACATCCAAGAAGCAATACTGTACTCGAATCCACAAAGCTGAAAAAAAGGCTGTTTTCTGACTTTAGAGATACATTGTTCTCACAGGACAGTGACACTCCAGACACATGATGGACCATGATGCATTGATGTAGATTAAACTTGATCTAGGGGGTGGCACTATACAAATCATTAGTGGCGATGCATTAGTGGGTCTGCTGCGACTGTGACCATGTCGCCAGATGCCAACTGGTCTAGGAGGTGCTGAATTTTCACGCACATCGGACATGGACTAGGTGGCACTGTGACTATGTCCTGATTGTCTTGTAGATGTGTTCAGGGTGGGACTGTTATCAAATATGTGAAGTCTGGTGCAGATCGGATCATTTATACTAAAGGCATAGCTATTTCGTGTTTCATGACGAGACATCAACATTCCACACCATTGCACAGCCACGCCCGCCAACAACAGTCGCAGTGAGGTCGGGCGCCCAACAGCCACCTGCCAGCCCCAGGAGGCACCTACCGAGCTGCAACGGACACAGCGAGGGTGTGACCAAGCCATTTGGTCACTCCCATCAACAAAACTCAAATCATATGTTCATGCCTAGACTACTATTGAACACGTGAACTTTCAGGCAGATTCGACCACGTGAATGGAAGTTAATGCAACTTCTTGTGCTTTGGAGAAACATCGTGCTGTCATGACGATGTGCCAAGATTTTCATAATATAGCACTTCCATGGTCTTCAGGCCTTTATGACCAGATTTGAGTTGGATATGGTCAACCTGCTTGGAGGAGCATGTTAAAGTCTAAAACGTGTAATTTCCTGTTGCCAATAGGTGGCACTAAGACTATTGCGGAATACTGTCATGAAGATGTGTTCAGGGTGACACTGTTGTCTAACATGTAAAGTTTGGTGCAAATCGCATCATTTTTACTGGAGGTATAGCCATTTCCTGTTTCATGGCGAGACATCAAATTTCCACGCCACGCCATGGCCACGCCCCTCAGAAGTCCGTCACAGCGAGGCCGAGCGCCCGGCAGATGCCGGCCGCGACTGACTTGACTTGTTCAATCAAAGTCAAAAGTCAAATCAAAGTTTGTGGTTCACATAAACACACTTTTTGATCCCTCAAAAGTAGTTAACATTTGTGACAAGTAATGGAGTCGTTATATTTTATTGTCCCAAATGATATCAGGGACATGAAACCATAAACTTTAACTTGTATTTTTAATAATTAAAAATAACTATGCTTTAAAGAATGTAAATAAAACAAAACATGTATATAATAAACCTGGATTAAGAAATAAGGATTGACTATACACAGAATGCACATACGGGTTTGAAAATAATGCCAACCACAATAATAGTCATTATTTTCAGAAATGTGTTACAACCCTGTGCCTGTATTAAACAGGTGTGACAGGTGCTGAAAAAGAGATGAGGTCTGAAAGATTCTGGAGTGATGGACTGAGCCAGGCCAGCCTGCAGCACAGATCAGCTGAAAGAACAGAAAATGTAGGTCAGTAGACTGGAATAATATAAGAAAACGGGTCTAAAAAGATGGATGTGGGTAACTGTATTTCAAATTGTGGGGAAAAGTGTTGAATGAGGCCTCGTCTATGAAAAGAGATTTAGATCATGGTAGTTTGAGTAGTTGTCATTCATTATTTCCACCCCTGCTCAGTATTTTACAAAATCACTATGATGCGCTGATTGTCAGCAAAATATTCCATCATTGTTTTTATGGTACCAGCCAGAGTTCATCTGACAGTTTACTGTTTGAGGTTTTAAAGGTCATTCCCCCACTTGGATGCATGAATACACTCCATCATAAACCCACTTTTCATAAAAATGAACCACCAGACCAACAGCACACAAATAATCACAACAAATAAAGTGACAATGCAGCACAAGGCACTTCAGTATAAATCAGTTTATTGACGGGACAAAATAAAAGACACTTTTAACCAGAGAGTGTCATTTTTAGGAAAGGACAAAATAAATATTATCTGAACCTCTTAAGATTCAACAGAAAACACTTTTCAGGGCTTCAGCAATAAACAGCAAAAAGAAATCTGGCCTGAGTAACACCTCTTCACCCAAACAAATTAAATTAAGATCTGTGGGAAAGTTTTAGTGGTTCAGTTTAGATTTTACACCCTGGAGTTTAAATCACCTCCCCAACAAAGTTAATTAGAGATCTCTGGCCTGGTTTCAGTTATTTGGTTCAGTTTTTTCACACAGAGTTAAACCTAAAACATCTCAAATAAATGAATGATGCATCTCTCAAAGCAAAATCTCAGACATTATCACAGTCAACTCCAGGTGTCAGTTTGTCTTCAGGACAAAAGGGCCTAATCAGAATCAAACCCCACAAAAGGACAGACATACAGGTTTTAAAACACAATACCCCTGGGTAATTTTTCACAACAAACAATTTTATAAATTATTTGCGAGGCAAGAAATAAACCCTTTTTAAACAAACCCACACCATCAGTTTAAGATTTCAAACGTTATATTAATGAACACAAAACTAGGTCAGTCCAGTTCCATGTAATTCAATTCAGTTCATAAGATTACACAAAAACTCCACTTCGGGATTTCCCGCTATTGCAATCTCGCGAGAGTTATAATTTTCAACCCAAACCATGATTTTTCCACAACCCTAACCGAGTGTTTTGTGTCCTTAAACCCTAACACATTTATTTATCCAATGCATTCTCACATTTAAAACAAAATTGGTTTGTAGGTGCACAACGAATAAACTAACGCAAAAAAAAGTCTCGCGAGTTCCACAAATCAAGGGTTCTCTTCTAGACTTGACAATAGTTCAGTTCTCTCTCAAACAGAAAATCAAACTCCAAAAGTTTGTGAAAGGAGAAAATAAATGGTGAAAAATGGAACAATCAAGACCTGGCTTTTGCCGACTCACCGTGCCGTGGAGGGGGTTTATTGATTGGCTGGTTCCGAAAATATTTTAACTTTTCGGAGGACTGATTTGGCTTCTTTTCACCCGCCGGCATTCAGAAACCATTACGTGACTTTTACCTCTCATTATAAAGGAAGTAACGTGGGCCGACTACTCGAAAACCGGTACGTGATTGGTTGTCAGGATGGACAGGTGACAGGGGCGTGGGGTTAATTAATATATTAGGTGCGTTCGAGATTAACTGCGCCTTGCCTGGAAAGTAGACAAGATCCGGCGGCCGCAGCACGAGGTGGAGACAAAAAGCTGCAGTCAGGTCGGACAGTTT
>JAJHUR010122199.1:1413-12309 GCA_027495735.1 Lutjanus campechanus | reverse complement strand
AGTGTAAACAAACGATATCAATGAATGTCCCTCCTGACAGTTTTACAAGCCCTCAGCTCGCTGCTGTATGTTTCCAGAAGAGCAATCGTGGGGTTTCTTTTTAACCACAGCGAGGCCTGACCTCCCATTCATCCTCCTCCAAGGCCTGTAAACTCTCGTCTTTGCATTTACCTGGTCAGTCCCAGGAGAGGAGGATGGGTGGGGGCAGGGCAGAATAACAATAGAGAGGACAAAGCGCTGCAGCTCCCTCCTGCAGGTGTGAGGTGTGAGCTCCCTGTCGCTTGATCAAAGAGCGGCTGAGTTTCATAACAGAAGAGGCTTCATCAGAGAGGCCCTGTTCAGACCTGGTATTATAAACGTGTGTCCTGGGTGATCCGATCACAAGTGGACACGTACAGGTACAGGTGTGAACGCATGTGAGATCCGATCGCTCAGACCACATTCTTTTAACAGTGTGTCCTGGACCACATTGAAAGACCGCCTACTTCACTGATGTCCTGTTCATTTATTTCATTGTGATGCAAATTAAGTGTCTGGTCTCTTTTACCTTCAGCGGATGTTTTTGAACACATTAGTAACCTCAGAATCCCGAGACTGCCTTAAAAAAATGAAGCTATTTTGAGAGTTGTTGAGTGAAGAGAAACTTTATAAACTTTTTGAAACACTATCTACGGCAGTCTTAATTATTTGGGCCTTCCTGTAAATTCAGCAAATGTTATTTTGCCTATTTTTAAGTTGTTTTGTTTTTGTCGACAGCTACTGTTGAGACACCAGTTAAACACAACAACACATTTTTGCAAACGTGTACATTTGCATACAGAATGGGGAAGTGAAATGGTGAATTCTGAATCTGTTGTGCCTTCTTGTAAATTCAGCATTAAATGCAGTACATTTAGTTGATTCTTGCTTTGTAAAAAATTGTGTTGCTGAGGAGAGCAAACAGAGAAGATGCTCCGTGGTGCGCTGGGACTCTGACTGTCTCTGACTCTGTCAAAAATGCCGTTTTTGTCATCTGTCATGTGAAAACATCAAGTTTCTACACAGTTAGAAGTGAAAGTGTGCGTCCTGATTATAGTTCAGGTATAAAATCCCAGCGCACCACAGAGCGGCTCACCGTGGGTAGATATATTGTGTCTGTCTCATTGTGTTTGTGACACCTGGCAAAACAACCACAATTCTTATTATTTCTACCTTCTTGTAAATTCAGCATTAAATGCAGTACAGGAAGTGTTTCTTACCTTCTAAAAATAGTGTGTTACTGAGAAGAGCAGACAGGAGTGATGCTCCGTGGTGCGCTGGGATGCACACTTTTATTCTTTTTCTGACATTAAGGCCTTTTTTCATCATCTATGATGTGAAAACATCAAATTTCTGTCAGAAGACGTAAAAGTGTCCTGATCATAGTTCAGGTATAAAATCCCAGCGCACCATGGAGAATCTCACAGAGGCTCAGTGTGGGTGGATAAAATGAGTTCATTTGTCTCAACGTGTTGGCTACTGTTAAGCCATCATTTAAAAACAGCAACAGATTTTGCAAACATGTTTATTTGCATGTAAAGTGGGAAAGTAAATGGCCACAGCAAATTCTTAATCATTAGTGTCTTCTTGTAAATTCTGCATTAAATTCAACACAGTAAGTCATTACTTGTAAACAACATGAGCAGACAGGAGAGACACTCTGTGGTGCACTGGGACACACTTTTAATTTCTCTGACTCTGTTAACTTTCTTCATCATCTGTTATATGAAAACATCAGATTTCCACACAGTATCCTGCTCGTAGTTCAGGTAGCATATAAAACAGGCTTAGTCTGAGATTGGTGCAGCTTTTCAAGAAAAAACGTGATACATGGTGCAGTGTTTTTAGGCATTTTTTGAAATGAAATTGCAGGGCCAAGTAAAACTTGCACAAATAATGTATTTGTGCTCTTTTCAGCGCCTGTGACAAAATAAAAACCCTGAGTCGGTTCATTGAGACGTACATGTGTGATGTTTGAGCGGGGGGCTGCTATGATTGGTGGAGCTCACGGTCAGATTTGCAGAAAAGTCGTGATGACTGGATAAAATTGCAAAGTCATCAGAGCTGTCCACTTGTGATCGGATCACCCAGGACGCATGTTAAGTCTGAACAGGCTCCAAGAAACCTCAGCTATCCGGTGGCAACACACAGCGTAGTTCTCCTCTCAGTCACACATCATGAGTCAGACGCCGCAGCCTCTTGTGTGGGCCGCGACACCGCACGATGCGCGTTTTTCTGTGATTGTGACGATGTGAAGGATACACAGAGCTCGCTGTTTTGGATTGATGTGGAGATGTCCTGGAGCTGCGTGCTCAGTTTTCAGGAGGCGATCTTCATGATCTGACATTAGCAGGCGTGTGCAGTCATGTAAAGCTGGCATGTGTTTTCAGATTGCAGATGTCTGGTTTGACAGCAAACCAACAATTTGGGTCATTTGTGACATGCACCGAAAATATGTACATGTTTGAAGTGGCTTTTTTTTTAGGATTCTTTTATCCACGTGAAGTCATTTTAACAGCTTTTATTTGCACGTTTATTGTCAGGTGTGATGTTTTAAATACTTTACATGTAACTTTTGATGATTTTCATTGCTGTTTGACTTTTTCTCTGTGATTTCACGCTGCTTTCAGAGACACCAAAGATACCCAGGCAACTTTTTTTCAGTCTGAAAAAAACAACTTTGGTCACCAGTGAAAAGATGTTCAGAATAGGTTCAAAATTTAAAGTTTTTTCAGACTGTATTTCACCAGAATGTTTCAATAATAGACACTAAAATGTGCTGTTAATTTGATCGTCTCTGATGCTTGTTATGCTGCATCCAGGTGCATCTACCTTCAGCGCAGTTGAAGCTGTATTTGCACGTGTATCATAGACCGAAGTAAGAGACAGTAATTTTCATTTCATTTCATTTTGATGTCCTGGAAGCTTCTTGTTGGCAGCACACAGCCTGTATACTTCATATTTATGACATTTTATATAATGTAAATGTACTGAAATACACCTTTACACCAATTAATATCGTCCTTCTTTCAACCGACAACTGGGCAGATTGCCAGGGTGATTAAACAAATTTGTGTTTTTGTGACATGTTGAAGTTTTAACCGCATTTTAGTCGGTTGAAAAGAAACTAGAAATCAACATTGAAATCCCAGTTTATGGTCGCTGGGAAACGATAGGCTTTGATAAATCTGTCATTATTGTTAATATTCCAGATTATCCTTACCTTCCATAAAAAACCTAAAAGTATAGATATGTTTTAAAAATCGCAACATTCATTTTCTGCAAATACAGAAAAGTAACTTGCAGGAAAAACATGTGCTGTTTACATTCAGACAGAGTGTGACAAAATGTTAGAAATATACCAACAAATGATTCCCAAGTTTCAGTTTTATAAGTTTGAAATTACCGTGAAATATTTACGATAAATTTCCATAAGAAGTCATCAGAATAAAACAAAGCTATGGGATTGAAATGACATGTTATTCTTCATTTATCTGACCTAGTTTAACTGGTATTGATCTCTTCATTGTTACGATTAGTTTTACGTATCGATCGGAGAAGATTTGGGTTGGCTGCAGGGGATTTTCAGATTTCAAACTGGAGCCGTGGCATTCTTAAGTTTTCAAATATGGCCGTTCTAGTGAATAAATCCCACATGATATCAGGCATTTTTGTTTCAGAAAGTGAATATGAACTTCTTTAATGTTCTTTACACTGATTTCAAAGTGACCAATGTTAATATTCCACCAAAGATAAACAATCATGATCGTCATCTTCCATAAAAACAAACAAAATGTCAAGTCAAAATCACAGCATCAAATTGCTGCAAATGTAGAAAAATGACCTGCAGAAAAAAAACCTTTATGTGCTCAGATGATTTTAGAAATGCCTTCAGTAACTAACAAAAAAGTTAAGCCTGTAAATGACTATAAATGTTAACTTTCCAGTGAATAAATCCCACATAATATCAAGCAGTTTGTGTAAGAAAGTGAATACAAACTCCACTAATGTTGCTTACACATGATTTTACACTGTTTTCAATCTGACCAGACAAAACATGCGGCTCTGATAAATGTTTCTCCTCAACGTCAGAGAGTAAATCTGTCGTTATTGTTAATATTCCACCAAAGAAAACATTTTCAAGTATGTATTAAAATTCACAACATCACATTTAATATGTCAAAATGTTAGAAATATACCTAACAAAAAAAAAACAAAACAACAAATCTGTTTTCGTTGGCTGTCTGAACTGCTGTGATTATGCATAATTTTGGTAATTGCAGTTTTTTTTAATCTGACTCGCCTTAAGTGCCTCAATTGGGCAATTTTCTGTCAGTTTTCCTTCATTTTCCCCTCCAGAGCAGCAGCAGCAGCAGAGTTTTAGCTCCTATATGAATCTTATTTTCCTTCATATCACGTACACACCTGTGTGAACTGAGAGAGCTGAAGAGAGCGCAGGTATAATAAGGATCTGACTGACTGTGTGTGTGTGTGTGTGTGTGTGTGTGTGTGTGTGTGTGTGTGTGTGCTGCATTCCAGCTGGTCGTCCTGTTGACACAGCAGGTTGAAAGTGAGAGGGGCCGGAGTGTCGACCAGCAGAGTGACTGACTGTTGTTTCACCCCAAATTCCAGGAGAGTCTGTGAGCTCTGAGTCACGTTCTCCATCTGACGGTGTTTCAGAACGTCCAGAGAACTCTGTGCGAGTGTGTGTGTGTGTGTCGGTTCATGTTCTGTCCACTGTGATGAAGAGGCACTGACAACCAGGACGCACAGAAGAACACTAACTAATTAGAACCATAAAAGGTTCTAGTTGGCTTGTCCCCATAGGAGAACCCTTTTAGGTTCCTTTTATAAAGGTTGGACTTGCAACACCCTCAGAGAGTTCTACCTAGAACCCAACATAAAGAGTTATATATAGAACCATCTGTGAAAGGTTTCACCCAGAGCCCCCAATGAGAGGTTCTACAGAGAACCCTTCTATGGTGTAATAGTTCTATCCAGAACCCTCTCTCTGGATTCTATCTAGAACCTTTTCACTTTCTAAGGGTGCTAACAAGAATCCACCCAGGGGGTTCTAACTAGAACCTTTTTATATTCCAAGGGGTTTATCTAGAACCCACCGAGAACCTTTTTTTATCCTAAGGATTTTATATAGAACCCAACAAAGAGGTTGTGCTGAGAACCCTTATTCCAGTGGTTTTCCATAGAACCCACACAGGGGATTCTTTTAAGAACCTTTTTATATTCCAGGGGTTTTATCTAGAACCCACCAAGGGTTTTTTTCTGAGAACCTTTTTTTTTTTTTTTAAATCCAGCGATGTTATAGAAGATAGTGACAGAGTTCTATTGAGAGCCCACCCAGGGGGTTCTACTGAGAACCCTTATATATCATGGTACAAAGAACTCTTGATGAAAGAGTTCTTCAAGGTTTTCAACAATCCTCAGGGAACTCTTTCCTCCAAAAAGGATTCTTTGGATTAAAAGGGTTCTTAATGGAACCCTTAATCTTACAATGAACCCTTAGACAAACCCTTACTTTAAACAAGGTTCTCCAGAAGCAAATGGTTCTGTGTAGAACCTCAGTCCTTCAGGAGGAACTCTGTTGGAACTTTTATTTCTCAGAGTGCACAGGTTCCTCCTGTCAGTGTATCTGATCAGCTGGAGTAAAGATTTACTCACTTTTGTTTTTATGAAGGAAAAATCAGCTGATCTTTATGGAGCATTGTTTGTTTGTTTGTTTGTTTGTTTGTTTGTTTGTTTGTTTGTTTGTACATGTGGCTCCTCTGTGGCTGACCAATTAGAGGGAAAATCTGAATAATTCTTTGAGGAAACAACACAAATATAGACGCCTCCATATGGGGGCGACAGGAGTCATAGTTTGTGGAAATTATGTAAATCATGTAAAGAATTTATTATGTAAATTTCATCATCAAAAGCACTAAAAAGGGGAAAATACTTTGTAAGGTAGAGGCCCAGAGACAATCAATATTCAATATTCAACATCTTCCTTTACTTTGTCACCTGTCTGTATATTGTTGGGGTCTCATGGGGGTCACTGTCTGCCTTTTTAAAAGACCTGAAAATCTTTACTGTGTAGGTTTTGCTGCTGGATATAATATTTCTGGATGTATTGAGGCGCGTTTCAAACATGAAATCTGACAGATTCAATGTGGATTTCAGTGAATATCAGCATATGAATCAGTCATCTCAGAAAAACATCCACATATAGTTTATAAATCACATATTTATTGCATTAGTTGATGGTTTTCAGCTGTTTTCTCTGCATCAGACTGGACAGTTCTTAGATTGTTCTCGGACCGTTTTCGGGCAGAAGTTTTGGAAACTTCACCCCGAGCAGCTGAACTCTACAGTACACCGTGACTAAAAGCGTGCTCGCTGACTGTGGCTGTTTGGAGGAGCTGTTGTGTTTGGGACAAGCGGCTCTGTCCAGCGCGTGACCCCTGCGTGGCCCCTCCTTCGTGCCTTATTGACCCCGGTGCAGCCGGCGGGCTCCGATCTCTGCCCTGGAAAGGCCATCATTGCGTCCTGCCACGGTCGATGAGGTTGAGCCTCTCTTGTCAAGTGACACACGTTCCTGCGTGGCAGCTGTGAGTGTGTCATGAATGTGTCCGTGTCCCCGACTTACAAAGCGTGTCTCTTATTCTGCTGTCAGGACTGAAGGGCTGGTGTCCTTCAGGTTAACGTGCTGTCAGTCACATTTGTTCTCCTGCTGGTTTGAATCAGTGTTTGTGATGGACACGTACGGTGCTGTTTCCATGTACTTCCTTTCATAATTGTTTTAACTTTTTAAAAAAAACTTTGAAACTATCTTAAAATGAAGAAAAATTCAGTTTAAACCTCTCTTTTCTCTTTCAACCTCAGTTTAATTTTTACTCTAAACCTAAATCAACTTTAACTCTGTTACACCAAAACTTTAAACTGTAATCCAGTATTAATTTTAAACTTAGTCTTGAGGAGGTTTAACAATTAAAATGGCTGCCTTTTAAATAATTTTGTGAATGAGGCATCATGAGGAGGCTAACTAGGCTACCTAACTTTTTAGCTGGCTAGCAAACAATGTAAGCTCGCAAATAATATAATTTTCTTTAGCCAGCTGGCAAACAATATAATTTTTAAAGACTTTATAACTAGCTAGCAAATAATATAAAATGTTTTTCCTTTGTAGCAAGCTAGCAAACAATATTTTTTAAATACTTTTTAGCCAGCTAGCAAACTATTTAACATTTAGTTAACTTTATAGCAAGCAAGCAAATATGGTAACATTTGTTCTTTTCTCTAGCTAGTAAATAATACAACATTCTAAAAACTTTGTTGCTTGCTTACAAACAATGTAGCTTTTTTTTTTTTTTACTTTTTAGCTAACAAGCAAACAATATAACAATTTTTCCTTTTTAGCTAGCTAGCTAACAACATAACTCTTTCAGAACTCTTTAGCAGGTTAATAAATAATGTCATGTTTTCTTAACTTTTAGTAGAAAATGATATAACATCTTCTTTGATTTTTGTTTTACAAGTGAGCAAACAATACAACTTTTGAAAAACGTTCATGCTGGCTAACAATGTCACATTTTGTTCAAGAATACAGATCATGGGTAAAGTTGATGGTTCCCAGCCCTCTTTTATACTTACTAGGTCTCAAATGTATCTTTTAAGTATTTATTTATTGTAATTTTGGTAAACAAGTGTCACATTGTTTAAACTCTATTAAAGTCTGGTTTACATCACCAAATTTGGATTTACTAAACTGAAATTAGTTTTTAATTGTGCAGCAGAGATCTACTTTGAAATCTCATTTTAAACCTAGTTTTGCTGAACTCTCTGACAAGAACTAATCTTAGATTAAATTAAACTCTGTTGGTGCGACCCAGTGTAACTGCCTCATATCATGGTTAAGAGATGTTCAGTGGCAAAGTTTTAATCTTCTGCAAACTTTAACTGCACTTTATCGACAAACAAAACCTACTTGAGGTGAAACAAAACATTTCCGAGCAGGATAATAGCGTGCACTTGTGGATTTTAAATGCTTTGCGCAGAGCGGACAGGAACACTTGAGCTTGTTAAGAGGACAGGCTCGACCCTTCCTCCTCTGTTCTTCCTCTGGTCGGTGGATAATTGTTAGAAACCGGCTCTAAAAGGGGTTTTGTGCTGTTCTGTCTTTTGAGAAGTTGTACCGGTATAAAGGGCTCTTCAAGGTGAGGAATCTAGTTAGACTTTGTCCTCTCCCGCTCAGGACTCCTCTTTTAAAAGCACTGAATTATTCATCAGCTGTGTGCAGCAACATGTGGCACGTTAGATCATCTGTGTGTGTGAAACAAATATAACTGCTCCTTCATTCAGACGGAGGTTTGATGATGAGTGAGGATGTGGCCTTACGCGTTGTTTACTTAGTGCACACGAACCCAGATGATCTTTTATTCATGAGCGTCTCTGTTGTGGACGTGGTTGTTATGCAGATTTTGTTTGCTGCCTTCAGAAGGCAGTAAATAAAACTGTCAGGGAGCGAAAAAAGCAACTCTGACAATGTGATTAGCTGGTCGTTTACCTCGAGCAGTACTGTCATCGCACTTCAACTAATTAAATCTATCACTTGTTCTGTTCTTTTGAGCTTTAATTATATGATGATGTTGTTGAAGAGGTGCTAAATACTTAATAAAAGAATAATAAAGTAAAGTCACACATCGATGAATGGTACTAAACAGAGTGTTTTACTTTTCTAGCTCTGTGTTGATGATATTGTTGTTTTTGCCTTCCTGTTGCACATGAGGAAAGTGATCGGTTGCAGACTTACAGCTACTCCCCATTGAAGCTGGCTTCTCGTCATTACAGGTCATTTGCGCAGCACTGAAACTTTGCAAATAAATATATTATTGCAAGTTTGACAGCGTGCAGGAACTTTTGATCTGCTTGTCCCTCTCCTACACACCTGTCTCATTGAACAGATGTGAGAATAAAGACAGAGCACAACGCATCGTACTCTGAAAACCACGTCCACTCAGCATCTCGGTGTCTCCTCTCCTGCTCCACATGTTTGCACCTATTTTCGTACCCAAGTCTTTCCTGCAACAATTATTTTCTTTATCGGTTAATCTGTCGATCATTTTCTACATTAATCAATTAGTTGTTTGGTCAATAAAATGTTGAAAAATGTCGATCAGAGTCCAAGATGACGTCCTCAGATGTCTTGTTTTTTTGTCCATGACTCAAAGATATTCAGTTTACTGTCAGAGAAAAGTAAAGAAACCAGAAAATGTTCACATTTGAGGAGCGGAAATCAGAAAATTTGGACAATTTTCTTTAAAAAAAACAGTTTTTAATAGCTGTCAACTAATCAATAAATCAACAGATCATTGTAGTTCTACATCATTTAGTACAGATCGTCATAATAATCAGGCGATTGGATATTTTGTCAAAATCGTTAAGCCCTAGTGTTTGCCTGTCCAAGATGTATGTGGGATAGATGTCTGTCATTACAGCTGAGTCCTGATAATTAACTTATAATTTAATTAAACACCCTCGTATATAAAGAAGGAGCTCACAGATGAGCCGTGAGCAGGTCTGATTTGTTCTGCAGCTCAGCTGGTTGGTGGGCGTTGGTAACTTCCCGTCCTGCTGATAAAGAACGAGTGAATGATTGTAACCGGTCGGGAACAAACTGACTCAATCCAACTGACCTCAGTGTGAATAAAGGTTACACTCGTAAAACCTCTGATATACAGCAGATTCTCAGATTCTCACTTTCTTCCTGTAGGTGGCAGACTGAGCTCACATCCTTCCTGTAGACTTTTCTCCAGAGTGTGTGTGAATCAGAGTGTTTCCTCCACAGTCAGAGCGGCTGACAGCTGCCACATGTGCAGAGCTAATCATTTACTAAGAAGAGATTTCAGAAATGCCTCGGCTGCACTGTAACAGGAACGGAAAGTCACATATTAACAGAGCCGCGATGGAAAACTTGTCCTGTTCTCAGGTCTTTTTACATTCCACAGATTAGAAAGTGCTAATTCACAGGAAATTCACAGGAAAAAAAAAAGCCTGATTAACCTACATCCAGCTAATAGTACACTGAATATGTTTTGACCTAAATAATCACTTTTTAGTCACAAGAAAGCTCCAACAAATTCATCTGGGATCAATGAAGCATGTTAGGGACGGAAAAATGTTGTGTTTATAATTTTGTGCATTTACGGTTTAATAAAGGATCCAAACGTCCACATGTGCTTTATCTAAAAAAACAGATATGTGTACACTTCAAAAGACAGTTTAGAGAACTGTCGGGTGATGTGTAACATGCTTCAAGTTGATTTCTATAATTAGATTTATAAGTATAAACGTGTGATTAAAACTTTGGGATCAAGAAAGAAAAATGTTCAATAATGGAATAAAATGTTCATTTATAAAAATAAATATGCAATAATAAAATAAAATATTGCACGAGAAGACATAAATATTGAACAAATTAATATAACACAGTAAAAAGGATGTATTGCAGCGAAAACTAGCAAAATGAACATAAAATTGATCTTTAAAAAAAACGTAAAACTAACCTAAAGAACACTAAAGTAGCCAAAAGAACATAAAATTAACTTTAAAAATACCTTAAATTAACCAGAAAAAGCACCAAAATAATCTTTGAAAACATAAAACTAACTAAAAGAATATAAAATTAGCCCCAAAAAACATAAAACAACCTAAAATGAATCAAAAGAACATAAAAGTAGCCTAAAGAAACATACAACTAACCTTGAAAAAACTAAAACTAACTGATATAACATAAGCATAACCTAAAGGAACATAAATCTAACCTTTAAAGAACCTTAAACTTACCAAAAGGAAATAAATTTAACCTTTAAAAAACTAAAA
>JAJHUR010122198.1:1193-18335 GCA_027495735.1 Lutjanus campechanus | reverse complement strand
AGTAATGGTTGTATCGCGCTAATAGTTTCCAGTCTTTCTTGCAAGTTCACAGGGCAATACACATTAATTATCCTCAGTTTTGAGCCATTTAGCTCGACATCCACACACAATAATCGCCCCTCAATTACACGCTGCACCCTCTGGATGTTAAAGTCCTGTCCTTTAAAAAGGACTATGACCCCTGATGACCTGTTTTTGTTGTCTCCTGACCATACCGATGGCCCATGGCTCCATCTCATCTCGAAGGTCTTGTAGTTCTCCCTATAAGCCAAATTGCACTCTTGCAGCAGGACAATAAGGCCCTGGGTGAACCACCTTCCTGATCATGGTATCTCCCCTGCCAGGTAAGTATGAGTTGGAAGTGTCAGAGACAGGAGGGTCGTTCCCAGACACAGCACCCATTCTGAGGGTGCCTACGGTGCATAATCCCAAAGTTTCAGACGTTGTTTGTGGGAATTACGAGCGACTCGCCCAACAGCTCGTTTGAGTCTGTTACGTTACATGAGCGAAATGTCATTACAGATAAATTAAACATTTTTATGTCTTGGTTAGCTCATTAAGATATTATTTTTTTATACTTGGGTATACTCAGGATGAAAATGCATTCATATTTCAGTATTACCCACTGCAACAAAACTATCTAACTATAGTCTATGAGTACAGGTATGGAACAGTATACCCACATAAAAAGCAGTATACCCACTGTAACAAATGACGCTACAACACTGGGTAGGACCCTTTCTCCACTTAACGTTACAAGATGAAAAATACTTTATTCATCCCCCTGGAGTGGAACTGAAATTGTCCAGTAGCTTACATTACCTAAATTATTATGATATAAATACTAAGTAAATGTGTATAGCCTAACAAATGGCATTACATTAACTGGATTAACCGTTTGTTTTAGACAGTCAATACCATCTGTGAAAGAAGATGGAGTTGAAGCATTACAAACCATTACATTGCCAGATGCCTTTGTGTGTTAAAAAAAAGGGTGAAGAAAGTGGATGTTTTGTGCCAGAGGTTTTTATTGACACTACATATATGACTGATCTTACTGTATATCAGTGTGGTGGCCTGTGGGAAGAGGCTGTTCTTGTGTCTAGTTGCGTTCTCATTCAGTGTTCTGTGACGCTCACCTGGGGGGCAGGAGATGGAGCAGGTTGTGTCCAGGATGTAACCGCTCTGCAAAGACAAAAGGGGTTACTTTAACGGTTATAAAATCCAAATACAGTGTACTGATGTCTTTCAGCTAAGAAACCTAGGATGGATCCACTGATGCCTGACCTGTGTATTTTGGACTCAAGTGTGCCTCAGGACAGACAACAATGCATCCTCAAGGCCACAAAGGAGGCCAAGGCATGCCAGTCATCGACGCCGTGCCAGACCTACGACAACAGCAGGCTGAGGGATCAGAGGACGGCTTGTGAGGAAGGTCAGATCTCTCACAATGTGAACCGCTGCAGTTTGGAAATTGCAGGCAGTGCCATTTTGGCTCAAGGAAAAACCTGTGTGTCCCAGTGCAGTTTATTTCATGTACTGTGGTGCTGCAGAGTTGCCCTGGCCTATGCATCTTTTTCCACAGACTTAAAAATAATTTCCTCTAGTATCGAAAATCACACAGCAACAGCTATATCAGACCAGTCAATGGCAACTAAATATTTTTTCAAAAGTGTGCAGTCCCAGTTCTAATAACCCTTTTCATGTCAAACCCCTCAGCTAAAAAGAGATGCCAGCCCTTCACTGCATCCCCAACTGAGAAACAGTATCTGGGTCAACTGATTCTCATGTTTGGGAAGTATAACGGCAGGAGTTTCAAATGGCTGGTGGAAAATGACGTGGGATACATCCAATCCAATTCAATCCAACTTTATTTGTAGAGCACTTTAAAACAACCACAGTGGACCAAAGTGCTGTACAGAAGAATAAATAAAACAAAATAAAAGAATAAAATACAAGAACAGATTAAAAGACATAAAACAGCTATACATATACACAAAAATAAATAATAAAAATTAAAAATAAAATAATGGTACATTCAACATCTCACATGGTGTCAAAAGCCAAGGAAAAAAGATGGGTTTTAAGATGGGATTTAAAAACAGACAGAGAGGAGGCCTGTCTGATGTGGAGAGGCAGATCGTTCCATAGTTTAGGAGCTGCCACACATCAAATAGTGAGTATATTTTACGAAAGAAACAAAATTTCATAATGGTTGTTTTTTTTTCTTGAATTAAATGTCATGTTTTATATTTTAGCCTACTAGGCCGCCATATTAAAGAGCGCCAACATCCGGGCAGGAGAGCAGAAGGCCATGATGACTGGTTGTGGGTGAAGGATTGCCTCCTCAGATATGTGCAGGTAATCCTCCCAGTCTCCTGCCACCTTGAAATAAATGTGGACAGGGCCATTTACGGCCAGGGTCGCTTCCGGTCATTCACGTTCCAGGAGATGTGGCAGTGGTACAGCCTCCACAAACACCTTCAGGCTGACCCTCAAGCTGGAAGTGACCACGAGCAGAAGATGGCCCAGGAGGCTTTCTGCTCTGTGCGACAGTGGCTCGTCATGAAGGAGGATGACATCAGCTCTAAGTTGCTGAAGCGCTTCAGGCTGTACATTCTCGACAAAGAGAAAGAGGTAGGTTACGCTGCCTTAAGTAAAAGCAGGGAGCAGTTCATGAGACAAACCTTGAGGCTCTACTTTACCTATGCTTTTCAGAAATCTCAGCAGAAAGTGGCCCCTGCTGCAGCAGCATCATCTCCTTCGGTGGCCCTTACTGCAGCAGCATCATCTCCTTCGGTGGCCCCTCCTGCAGCAGCATCATCTCCTTCGGTGGCCCCTGCTGCTGCAGCAGCATCATCTCCTTCGGTGGCCCCTCCTGCAGCAGCATCATCTCCTTCGGTGGCCCCTCCTGCAGCAGCTGTCACATACGGCTCCTCGGGGTCTAAAGGCAATGGTAGCTGGATAGAGGATGCTCTGCTGGCTGAAGCGCTCGACACCTTTGAAAGACAAGGTATGTCAGAGAAAAACTGATCAGTCATCTGATTTTGTCCAGATTAAAGCATAAATTTCTGAAATGTAGACTCTGCTAAAAATAAAACAAGCTGAAGAGTGACTCAGAGTACGGTAAAGTTCAGTTGCTTTGACATACCTGTTTGTCCTCACTTCTTTTTAGGGGCCTCTGAGCTGACTCCTCCAGAAGAAGAGGCTCAGTCAGAACCTCCTTCGTCATCTGTAAGGCTGTAAATCCAGAGATCACAGTAACCCCATTAACATGTAGTTGTACACAAACATACTAATCTTTTCAAGGCCTCTGCATCAGCTCCTGGTGCTCTATGTGGGAGGGCATCTGATGTGTCTGGTGCACAGACAACCTCAATTTCATCGTCATCTGTAAGGCCATAAATTCAAAGATCAGACTAAACCCCTTAACCTATAGTTGTACACTAACACACTAATCACTTTAAGGCTCCCGCATCAGCTCCTGGCGCTCTAAGTAGGAGGACATCGGAAGTGACTGCTGCAGCGCCGCCACCAAGTGTCAGCACCACTGAGACCCCAGCAGCAGTTGGTCAACTTGAGGTAATACACGCTGCTTAATGCCAGAGCAGCTATACAGTCAGAGCACTCAGTGGATGATGGATAAAGGTTCTATCTTTGTCATTTCCCAGGTGTCATTTGAAGGCTAGCATAAAATGTGGGAGTCTGGTCCAAACGGGCTCCCTGGCGCAGACGTGAAGTGGCTGAAAGAGGATGCCGAGAGAGGGCTCTTCCAGAGGGAGATGTCGTATGAGGACAAGTATGGCAACATCAAGAAGAGGAAAGGCCTCAAAGACGACAGGATGTGGTTTCATCCCCCTGAGAGCCCTGGAGTGGTGGGAGGAGCAGTGCCTTCGGCAGACTCTTTCTTTCGCAGCTGTCTGTTCTTTTGGAGGCCAGTAGGTGTGTGGGGATACAGCCTGCACTGTCCCAGGTCTGAGTGCCCAGCAAAGGCTGAGAAGAACGCTTTCCTGTACCGATGTGGCTACTCCAAAACGGTCAGACAGATCTGCCACATGTCAGGCTGGTACTCTATGCTGACGGAGGTCCTGGCCTGTAATACGTGCAGGAAAGCTGCCAAGGAGTCCGGGGAACACACCATTGGACGCTTCCTGGCATGGGATGCAGCCATCATGAACCAGCTTAGTCCAGCCCACCGAGCTGTGTTCCCTACTGTCTTAACACTACGGTGAGTAGTGTTGCATCATTTTGCAAACTATTTTAAGTTGACATACCTTTACAAGAGAACATAGTTTTACTGGCATCATTGCTGTAATTTTAGGCATGGTGTGGACAAGCAGGTTATCCGTCTGATGAGGGATCGCATGGAGGGAAACACAATGGCCAAAGTGTGGAGGCAGGTCCTAGAGAGCCACTGTGAGATCTACCTGCACAGGAAAGACCTCTGCACCACCCTCCTCAACAAACCTGGTGGGATCATAAGTAAGTCAGATTTATATGATTTCATATACATTCTAGCGTTTTGTCCAAGACTGTTCAGTAATATAAATGCTTTGTCATGTTTAGTGCATAGATCAATTCCCTCTGCCGGCATTTATCAGGTAAACTAAAGATACTAAGTGACTACTCTGTAACAGGAATGAGAGAGCTCTTTGAGGAGACTCAAACTAAGCAGGAGAAAACTAAAACAATTGCTTTACTTCAATGAATACTGTGGGCAACAGTGTAGCAAAAAGTCAGACAGTGTAAATTATGTTACAGCAACTACAATATGATGTGGTGGCTCAGAGATCTGAGTCTGTGTGTGTGTGTGTGTGTGTGTTTGTGTGAGAGAGGTATTAATCATTCATTACTCTGCCTCCAGGGACTCTCGGCCATCAGTTTCAGCGGCCACCGCCAAGAAGAGAGCTGCCGTCGCCAAGGCTGCTGAGGAAAGCCTTCCTCATCTCTGAAGCAGACAACATTGAGGACTACCGAACCCAGATCATGTCCACGTTTGGCAAAGTCCTCAAGTACGACGCCACAAAGAAGGTAACTTTGACACAGTTTTTATAAAGAGAATATATTTCACTGAGCAGTCACTGGGTCTAAGCAAAGCTGTAATGACGTTCAGCAGCATTGTTTTAGTGATAATTACTTTGAAGGCAGTTTACACACTAATCTCTCTAATCAAAGGAAATACTAATGCCATTCAAACCAAAGCTAAGTGTCCATTTTTTAGAATAAATTCGTGTCTCCTGTCGGGATTCTCTTTGCAATAATGACCGGCTTGTTAGACATAATCCCCTTTATCACATGGCTATTTACTAAAGCAATCAAAGATGTTACACAAAATGTAGATTTTAAAAATGATTTTATTGATTTAAAAATTATTTTTACTTCTCCTGCTGCCAAAAATAGTCTGATTTTACTGCTGGTACTGCTTGCGTAGCATTGTAGACTACAGCTCTGTCCTCAAAGAACAAACTCCCCAACCTGCAGAAGCGCCTTTAAATTCCAGACTTTTATCATTTGAGTCTCTTAACAAGACCAAGGAGTTATTTCCACAGCATTAGCGACACTCTGCAGGTATCTGTTTCTCATCTGTGAGGAGGTGCCTGTATGGGCTGAAATATGTGCCAACAGAAACTGAATTTGAATAATTTATATTTGAATTTGAATTACATAATTTGAATTTGTATTGTTTAATTTGAATCATTGTGTTGTAAAACTGAATCTGAATAGTATAATTTGAAATTGAATTTATTAGTTTGGAACTGAAATCCAATAAACTTGAAACTGTATGTACGATTATGAAAATTCAACTCTATATATTTTCACATTCAGTTCTCACTATTCAAATTCAGTTCTCAAAATTCAATTTCAATTCACTGTGACAGACATCCGGGTAGTTAAGGAAGAGCAATCGAGCACAGATAGAAGAGCAGCTCCTCTTCGGCCAATCAGCACCTACGTTTTTGTAGAGTTTATTAAAACAATCGAAACTAACGTGATGCTGAATGACACCAGCCAGCTGCACTTAATGTATAAGATTAAACAACTGTATAAAGAGGCTTTTACATTGAACAGGAGGGTCTGTGTTTCTCTGTCAGAAACTGTCAGATCTTCACACAGCAGAGCAAAAAGGTGAGGTGGACGGGGGCATATTGGTAGAGCGACTCGTCTCCCAGCTAGAAGGTTCGGGGTTCGATCCCCGGCTCCTTTGTTTTACATGTCGAAGTGTCCTTGGGCAAGACACTGGGCCTCATGCAAGAACATTTTCGTATTCATAACTTAAATTTCTCTCACTTTTTTCGCATGAAAGTCTCGTACGAACACGCCACGTCAGATTCAACAAACGCTCTTAACTTCAGAAAACTGTGTAAATGATCCGCCTGTGCGCATTTGAGTGCACGTGCATGAGACTTGTAAATTAGCATAATTTACGCCCCAATAATACCATATAAGGCTGCGCTTCCTGCTCCACATGTCGGGAAGAGCTCATTCATGAAAATGGAATCGAAGAGGAAAAAGAGGAACTTTACGAGTTTGGAGTTTGACGTTTTGTTTTCAGAGATCCATGAAGGAAAAACTGTCATTTTAACAGCGTCAGCAGTGAAATTTAAAGACCTGCCAAAGCAAATAAACGGGAAAAACGAGTGCTATTAATACCGTGTTACCTGAGGGTCGGGCTGTCACTGAAAAAAAGAAGAAACATCTCGATATGAAAATGACAAAAGAAAAAAAAAAACAACTCGCCACAGCCACAGTAAGGGGCGATCGATGACTGCCGTGAGAGAAGGGGAAGTTATCATCACAGAGACAGAATAGGCCTAAGTGAGGATGTTCTGGACAGAGACTACACCTGCATGTGAAGATATACGAAAAATACAGCTGACAGCACGTTATAATAGATCACTGAATGAAGGATGAGAGGCTTTATATGTGAATTTATAATTATATTATAATTTAAAATGTAGTCAAACAGAATAACGTCAACATGAGGAGTAGTTTGTAATTTATTTTTCAAACTCAAAATGCCTTCAAACTAATTAATACAGTTGTTAGTGAAAAACTTAGGTTTTTATACCAGCAGACTGACTGCACATGACTCTACGACAGGTCTGGATCTCGTGTTCGTATCTGAAAGAAAACTCAAAATACGAGAAAATTGGTGAATGCCAAACTTCTCTTAAATCACTCGTATGCTCCACTTAAGAACAAATCTGTTCGTACGAGCGGTTCTTGCATGAGGCCCACTGAACCCCACATTGCTCCCGATGGCTGTGTGTGACTGTGTGTGAATGACTTTCTGATGAACAGGTTGGGTCTTTGTTGAAGAAGCCACCTGTCATTAAGTGTGTGAATGTGTGTGAATGGGGTTAATGCTGACTTGCAGTTCTAAAAGCGATTTGAGTAGTCCAAGACTAGAAAAGCGCTATAGGCCTATAAATACAGTCAATTTACCATTTAATCAATCGCGGATGCCTTCGTCCTCTCGGACAGCTTAAAAAAATAAAAATACCAAAGTTGGTCACGAACTATACCTGGTCTGCTGTCATTAGTTTGACAGAGAGACAGAGAGAGTCGTGTCTAGAAGAGAACCCTAGACCCGCGAAAGACCGAAACACAGACTCCTCTGTTTAATGTAAAGACCTCCTCATACAGATGTCTAGTCTTATAAGTGCAGCTGGCTTGGTGTAATTCAGCATCACGTTAGTTTCGATTGTTTTAATAAACTCTACAAAAACGTAGGTGCTGATTGGCCGAAGAGGAGCTGCTCTTCTATCTGTGCTCGATTGCTCTTCCTTAACTACCCAGATGTCTGTCGCAGTGAATCCACTGGATCAGCAGGTTCAACGCTGCTCTTCACACAGATCACCACCCAAAATATGCACTTTTTAAATCTGCACTCTCCGCTGCTGTGTTCGCATACAACAAGGACGACATGGCGCTGCTCATCCAAGCCATACGTGCAGGGCACTCGTCGAAATATGATTCTCTGACTGATGGCCAGATTATTGAAATGCATGTGAGCAAATATGATCTGAGACATCATGTTCGGAGAATCACCATCGGCGCCCAAAAGACCTTTGCACGTGTGGAGAATGTCATTGACGTCCTGAAGGGAGCAGCCGGGATGGATGAGAACCAGATCCATCTGTTCAAGGATGCAGCTGCCATTGACCATGTGTGGGAGAACCAGCGGAAACACCTGGAGTGCATTCAGGATCCACCAGGGAGGGACATGTACACCATCATTAAATACACCACGCGTAATGGTGTGTGCCTGCCGTACTACACCACAGTGAGAGGGAGCAACAGCCTGGAGGGCTTCCACTCCTTCCTCCCAAGAATGATCCCTGGGTCCCACTGTGCTGCTGTCCCCTTCCAGGTGTACCTCCTCAGTGGCATCGCCCGCTGGAACTCTGACAGGGAGTCAGCCAGCGTCAAGGGCCAGAAGGAGAGGAAGCACATGGTGTACATGTCTCCTCTGATAGATCGCCTGAACCAGAGGTGCCAGGACCTGTTTGGTGAGGTGGAAGAGGAGAATTATAGTCCTCCTGTTCCTGCTGGAAATGAGAAAATTGGTCTGGAGTACCTGTTTTCCCAGTCAGCGGATGATTTCAGCGCTCCCGACTCTTATGCTCAGACCAGCGAGACGCTCCTGGCAGCCGAGGATGAAGGCGATGAGGTGGTAGCTGATGCAGAGGAAACCCTGGAGGATGATGCGGGCTACGACTCTGACAGCCAGAGGGATGAACTGACTCCGCTCAGAAAAAATCTGCATCTCACCGACCAGGCTGTGGCATCTGAGCTTGACCCCTGTGTCGAAGACGTCTGTGGTCCGAATCATCTTCCCGGGTACCAGCACGTAGAGGAGCTGAGTAAGGTGCTCGTTGAAGTCGCGTTAGAAGAGGGAAAGCTTGCTCTCAGCGTCTCTACTAGACAGAGGGTCACCAGCGCCTGGAACAAGCTTGACCTCCACGATCGCAACATCCAGCAGTTTGATAGTCTCTACTCAGCACGGTGGGGTAACGCTCTGTTTGGCCAAACCGCAGGTGATCCCTCTCAGTCATCTTTGGTGCAAAAGCTGAAGTTCAGCAAACGTTACTCTGCCGCCCACCTGCTGGACTCAAGGAAGAACCGCCTCATGTACTGTCTCATTAAACAGCTGTGGCTTCATCCCGACTGTGCAGCAAAGGCTCGAGGTTCACCGCTGAAAAATGAGATCACTAAACTGTACCAGCGTGTGCAGCAGAGAGTGACAGTGGATGAACCTGAACTCAGCAAACTTGGCATTCCCATCTTGAAAATAAATTCAAAGTGTGTTGCTGAGTTCATCAGGAGACAGGAGGCCCTGTCAGCAAGAAATGTGACCGACCAAGGCTTGAGTGTCCTTCGCCGTCATCAAAGTCTGTCCAGCACTACACAGCTCCCAGCAGCAGAGCTTCCAGACCAGAGGCTGCATACCAATCAACCTCAAGTGCAGTATGAGGTCATTCCATCTTTAGCAGGGACTAGAAAACTCAAACCAAGGCTCGACAATTTCTCTGCTGTGCCTCCTGCTCAGTCGTCTCCCACCCACATCACCACCACAGCAGCAGGACCCCAGCCCACCTGCATGTTCAGTCAGCCCACCTCAACACAGGCAGTATTGCCTCTGACCGCTTCCCAGCCGCAGGCATCCGTTTTAGTGCCGAACAGCTCTGCAGCAAGGTCTACCCTCTACAAGAGGAAGATGGCAGAGCGCAGTGGCACTGGACCTCAGGCCACAAAGGTGAAACTGTACACCTGTGCACTGTGTGGTGAATCCGCACAGGGACACAAAAAATACAGAAAAAAAAGATACTGTGAAAAGTCTAAATTGTCGACCTCCAAAGAGCTCACTGGGCGGACTTTTGAGATGTTTACAGACTTTAAAGAAGCAGTGAATCAGGTTTTGGGCTCTTGTGTGCGAGACCTCCGAGTCTGTCTGAGCTGACGATTTGGACATTCACACTATTTGTACATATTGTTAACATTTCTAGGCTCAAATGCATCTGTAAATATTGTTACTGGGTTTTCCTTGCTTTGTCGTTGTTATTGAAAAAAATGTTGAATGCTGAAATATGTATCTGTAAATATTGTTACTGGGTTTTCCTTGCTTTGTTGTTGTTATTGAAAAAATGTTTAATGCTGAAATATGTATGTTCTTTTACTGTTTGGTCCTAACTTTTACCACTACTGTATGGCAGTAGTAGTATTACCAGTAGTGTAGTGCAGGTTATACTGTATATAGGTTTACACAGTATACCCCCTTGTTTTTCAGTCTGCACTGAGTCCCCTCTGATCCTGTCTGTTACATATCAGCAATTCCAAGAGAATGTTTACAGAAAGGTTGCTGACCTACAAACCAATGTAAGGTTTTTGTTTTTCTTTTCATTTGTGAATGGACTGAGGAATAGTTCACTTAAAACGCCTTATTATATACCTGTAACTGTCAGACAGCACATTCTTTGCACAAAGAAAGGAACATCCGGGAGAGGGGAGCCCACAATTCATTCTGTCCCGTCTAAAAGGACACGCCCACTTTCCCCCACCACCATGTTGTTTCTCTTCAACATAAAGATCAGGGGAGAGCGTGAACGCAGTCCCCCACTACCAGAAATTATGCAGTCGAGATTCCCACATTTGGGGAATTCGCAGGGGTCAGTACAACCGGGAGTGCAATGGCCGAGCCTCGCCCTGGGTGAACCACCTTCCTGATCATGGTATCTCCCCTGCCAGGTAAGTATGAGTTGGAAGTGTCAGAGACAGGAGGGTCGTTCCCAGACACAGCACCCATTCTGAGAGTGCCTACGGCGCATAATCCCAAAGTTAGGTGCTTTCAGCATGGGCTCGCCTTCATCGGGTACCAAATTGGGCAAAAAAATTCAAAAACTGCTGGATTTGACTAGGGCCTGTGCCACACAAGCTGTGTCCGCTTTTTCCATTATCCATTGCTCTGCTGTTTAAAAAGGAGAGAGAAAAGAAAACTAATCTAAAAGGGAGGGGGAAAAAAGAAGGAAAAAACCTGAAATAAAAATGCTGAGTGGCCACATGACAAGCTCTTTCTGACAAAGCAAATACAGCCCAGCAACCACACAAGAGCCTAAAACCTAAACATGCAAGCGACGCAAGGCTGTCTAGAGCACATTCTTTGCACAAAGAAAGGAACCTGCTCTTCAGACCGGCGTAAGATAGGGCTCTAAGGCCCAAGTGGTTTTTACTCCAGTGCGCCAAGCACAATATAGCAAACGTGCCAGGCCACGCCTTAATTTTAGTGAAGGCAGGTGAGGCATACCAGAGTGATGTGGAGGCACATGACAATGTGCTGGATGCTGCCCTGCCCCACATTACACTCACCAGTGAAGAAATCTCCACTGTTCACCCTCTGGGCTTTGTAAGTAACTGAACTGTGCGCGCAAGAATGAAATACAATGCAGTCGTTGATGAACAATGTACACACTCGAACTTGTCTTTGTATGGGAATTTTTTAACAGGAGGATGCCTGCAGTCCGAACCCTCTTCCTGGCTTTAAACTGTTGGAAGCCTTCTGTTCTGTGCTGGTGGAGACTGGTCTGACAGAGGACAAGCTGTCACTGACGACTGAGCAGAGGAACCAAGTCCTCCAAGCCTGGAATGTAGTGGAGGATCACGATAAGCAGCCACAGCAGTTCAACCAGCTGTACAGAACACACTGGTGCAACACCCTCTACTGCCGGACAAAGAGGGATGATCTTGTTGATGCTGCTGTCATACAGAGGTTCAAGATGGCCAAATGCTATGCACCAGTACAACAGGACGTCAGTGCTCAGCCCAACTGGTTGATCTACATGGTGAAACTGCTGTGGCTGCCAACACCTCAAGGAGCAAGTACCACTCCCGAGAAAAAACATAATTCTCAACATATATGAACGAATCCAGCACCAGATTTTGGTAGAGGATTCAGTGCTGTGCAAAGCAGGGATTCCTCTGCCAAAAATTAACATGAAGACGTGAAGGACTACATCTGTTGTCAGGAGAGGGTCCTAAATCTGAACGCCACAAATCAGCCTTCTTCCATTACAAAGACCACCTCGATCTCATCTGTTGACCTACCTCCAGCACCAAATCAGCCAGCAGTCCTCCCCACACCCAGCACGGCAGGGACAAAGGTGCTTAAGGGAAGGACAGACATTCTGATGCCACTCTCCCAGCCTCACCCACCTCTGCCACCTGTGTTAATACCAACACCAGCCCGAAAAATCCCTGCCACCTCTACTATCATGAGACCTGTGCCCTCCCTCTCTGCCTCTATGGCAACCCCTCCTTACTGGTCTCTCCACAAAGCACATGATGCCTGCTCGCCAGGCCACCCCTGGGTTTGCTGGACCCTCCACACAGCCCATATTGCCTGCCTTAATGGTGTTCTCCCTTTCTAACAAGCCCAGATTTCAATGGGTTCCTGCCAGTTGAGGTGGAGAGTCTCACTTTTGTTTTTGTTGACCTTTGTCCCCGAGGCCAAGGTGAAATCCTCATATAAGGCCAACGTGTTCCTGACAGACCTGTTGTCTGACAACAGCAGAGTTAGGTCATCTATGTAAAGGGACAATTTTGTTTGCATACCTGTACTACTTGGCACTGATATCCCTTTGATGTACCTGTTGTTCCTTAAAGCACAGGCTAATGGCTCAATGGCTAAAATGAACAGGATGGGAGAAAGTGTGCATCCCTGTCAAACACCCGATTGTATGTCGAAAGGGTCTGTGCACTCTCCATTCACCATCACTACGCTGTCACAACCTATATAAAACAAATCCACCCACTGTCTAAAAACCTGGCCAAAATTCATATGAGTGAGCATAGCCTTAAGGTAGTAATGGCTGACACTGTCAAAGTCCCCTACAGACTCATACATATAGTGCAAGAACTTCTACTGTTCTAATTTGGTATTGAATTTTGACACTACATCGTCATTTTCCAGAAGGCTGTTATTCAATTTACAGGGACCTTCTTTTACAGGGTCGAACTGTCATCAATCACCCTCTGAACCCTTTGAATACACAAAGATTGGCCTCTCAGGAGAATTGCCACTCAAGCAGATCTTTATTAGTCCCTGACCAAACTGACTCACCGTGTGTCCATCTTTTTTTGTAAAGGCCGTAATTGTCTTTATAGAGGATATTGCACTCTTGTAGCACGAATGTCACCAGTACAACAACAGTTTGGCACTTAACAGAGTCATTAAGGCCACTGGTATTGAGGGTAACAATTGACAAGAGAGGCCATAATCGGGGTAAATGTAAATGTAACCTCTAGAATACCAATTACAAATCGGTATGCAAATTTGTATTTTCTACAGCAGTGACAGCAACAACCGATCTGCCTGTCTAAGTGTGAAATTAATTATGTCCTTATATTATGCTATTGTAATATTCATAATGTCTAAGTGTAGTGTTTGTACTGGCCAGTTGTAGTCTGAAAAAAACAACTAATTTTTCATAAATTTACTTGACTTTCCGCTTGCTGCGGCAGGCTAGCATTAGCAGCAGGTCACTGCTACAGTGTTTTTGATGAGTTTGAAATCAGTTCTTTAAAGCAGTCACTTTTTATACTGCCCAATTATGAAACTAAATAATTAATGTTTTACAAAACTGTGTTTTCACTGCCCAGTTGTCGTTTTATCATTTTAGAAGGCAGGACAGAGTGTTATGAGGTCCTGTTGGCAATCTTTGCAGTAAAATCTCCCCAGGTGAATGTACTTGACATCAGAGTATATTTAAATTTCAGGTTAAATTGTATTTATTACACCCACTATGAAAAATTTTTGTTTGATATTCATCCATTTATCTTGCGTTAACTCTTACATACTGTTTGAATTCTGTTACTCAACAGTGATGTTATTTTTTTTACCTGAACTTTAATCAAGCTAACCTTGACATATAGATTGCTATACCAAATATTGAACTCATCTATTTTGCATCCAAAAACAACCCATCACTCTTTGACAAAAAGCTAAAACTAAGCCAAAGGGAAGAAAAGCTGAAAAGTTGATAAAATGTCATGGCATGGGACACTGTCAGTCTTGCCCATTTTGATGGCAGTCATTTAATAAATGACCTATATTTCGGTTTGCACAAACTCTAGTTATTAGGAGTGTTTATTGTTCATCTTTGCACAGTTTCTGTTTTCACCATTACAATTGCAGTGATAATAATGATGTATGAAGTTTATGTATATTTTTCCAGCATATTTGACGAGCACAGGTCAGGGATGACAAACCCACATAAAAAAGTAGAGGTGGGGAACCGGTGGGTGAAAGACTACCTGACAGAAGTATCCATAGGCAGAGAGATCACACCTCTCAGAAGATGTGGGAACTCTACAGCCAGGAGTTCATGGAAAAGCAGAGGGAGAAAATACAGAAGGCACAGAGTTCTGTCAGGAGGTGGTTAAACAGACCAGTTACCCCCAAGTGTGCAAATGAAGAGGTTCAAGAAATATATCAATGACAAGGAAAAATTAATTCTTGATTTGGATATATGTTTGTTATGAAACAGGAAGTGCAGAATAGCATAGTAAATGAATACTGTGTAGATCAATGATATTTTAAGCACTTAAGCTAAACTTAATTTACTTTTGGTAATTAAAAAGTGATATGTGATTTAAAAAAATATAGATACTACATTATATTTGTTGTCCAGCAACCGAAGGCGAGAACCTCTAGGTATGACCCCTAATCATGACCAGGTGATGATGCTGAGCTGGTAGCTGCAAGCCAGGCTTGGCAAGTGACATACAGAATTAACAGACATCAAGCCACTTTGGCGGAAAAAACAAAAAACAGAAAAAAAAAAAAACCTAATTCAAAACTACTTTTGTCAATTCTTAGACTCACTCAAGTCCCTAGTGCCTCCATTTATAGTCAGTCTCTTGATTCCCAGTCCCAGACTACCGTTTGTCCCACACTGGGTTTGGTGTGCATCTGTGGAAAAACCCCAACAGCATCCCATCTGCCGGCATTTCCAGGCTCAAAGAGGACACAGTTCAAATCTGGAAAAAAAAACAAAAAAAACTAGTCAGCTTAGGAGGCAAAAAGTGATGAAATCACTCTATGTGGTTCTACCCACCAGAACCTCCTGGCTATGTCAGGGGTTCTCTGCCAACTCCACAGCACTTTTTTTTCAGAGCCGTGTCTTTGTGTAGCACCCTGTCTTGTGTGGAAATACTCCCTGATGTGTGCTCGAGATGATCACTGTGTGGGTGGAATGTGCACCTCTACAAGTCTGGCCACCACCACTGGGTAACTCACTTCAACTGTGTTAGAGTTTTTACATTAAAGTTGAATTATTACTATGTATGTAAACATTCAAGAAAAATGAGAGCTGCTAGTGACCTTTATTTGATTTAATTTTTTTCCCCCATATGTGCTTCAGGTACGTCACATCAGTGATGTGTCCAGCTGGTGCACAGTGCTCAATGAGGTCCTGTGCTGTGGACCATGTACAAAGGCAGACAGAAGTGAAGAAGGTTGCAACATGGGCGGATAGTTTGTGTGGGATCCTGCTATTTTTACTCTAACTTAGTGAGGCTCATCAACCTATGTTTCCTGCAATCCTCACTAGCAAGTGAGTATACTTAACATTATGTGTGCACTGAACAAACTTGAAAGTAGTCACTCAGATCAACCTCAACATATTGACTGTGATTTACAGGTGTGGTGTGGTGTGGATAGAAATGTTGTGCGCTGTGTTGAGGGACCAGAAGGAAGGGAACACTATGTCAAGGTATGACAATAGATCATAGATCTAGACAATAGATTCAAATTGTCTATACTGTAGTGTAGCAATTTATTCAGTAAAGAACTTGTATGGTATTTTCTTCATTTTGTGACATTTAACTTTTAATCATGTTCAATGATACTTTGTCTACACTGTAATTGCATGCACTTTATTCATGAAAGACATCATAACTGCTTTAAAAGAGTTGTGGAATTAATGAATGCAACAATGAGGGTATATCTGAGTGATGAATGTTTAAAAAAAAAGCATTCTCACACAAGTAAGCTATATTTCTGATAAAACATTTCAGATATTTCATTCAGAAAATAAAATCAACCCAGTAACATGGTTAAATGACATGAATCATGCAGCATTTGCTTAAAAAATACTTAAATTGTGTTGTTATAGAAATCTTAAATGGCGTGTGTGTCACAATACAAAGCTGATCTAAATCTTACCAATATCAGACAGTCAGGATTGCTGTGACGATACGAGGGACAGGTCAGGCAAGGGAAAATAGACAACCGCAAAACAACAGGTTCTTGTCTTTACATGTCTTTAAGTGCAGACTGACTGAAGCAGAGGCTGTGATCTGGCAGAGTGGAAGTAACAGAGCTGAGTATTTGGGGAGGTCTTTATTACTGATATGAAATGCAGCTGGTGTGGCTCTGCCCCAGCTCCAGTACACCTGTCTCCACTCACACAATCAGAGAGGAGGACAGAGGGAGAGAGAAACTCAGACAGGCAGCAGGTTAGGGGAATCACGACCCCTGCAGCTGGTGAGCAATGTGCAGTTTTCTAATTTCAGATGTAATGTATTGTTGAATCTGCAGAAAGATTGTCCTATACTATACTGTCAGTGTCTTGAATTTAGATACATTTATAAAATGAGCTTAAGTCAAACTTATGTTTGTGGAAAATGATGGAACTGTCGGGCTGCATCTACAGTATATCCCACTGAAGAAAACAAAAACTATTACCTCATGTTAATGAAAATATACACATGAAAATGAAGGAGGAATAAAAAGAAAACAAGCCAGTAAAAGTATTATTGAATTAAGGCCTTTTCAGATCAGTGTAAATAATTCACATTTCATATTTAATCCTCATTAAAAACATTTTTTAAACCTTTATGTATCCAGTGCAAGCTTTGCTTCCAACACATCTGAGTACTACGAAGGAAACTCAACACAGCCAGGCTTTCTTTGCATGAGATGGCTCAACAAAACCTAAACCCCCAGTCAGAGATAAAGGGTATCGCAACAGTGGTTATCAACTTGCTTTGTTAACTCTTATTGACTCTTCTTCCGCACAAAGTGAAGAGGCCTTTGTTGTTGTGTGTCACATTGTGAATGACTGATTTCAGCGGCCAGACTGA
>JAJHUR010122194.1:2081-13358 GCA_027495735.1 Lutjanus campechanus | reverse complement strand
TCAGTCAGTTGCTGAAAGGCTGTCTGACCTGAACCCCCGTGAGCTTGACCATCTGTCCCACTGCTGTCACTCGATAGGTTGTGGACGCAGGGCCTAGTAACCTTTTGCAGGTCACCGTGTGCCTGACTCACAGCTTGTTTTATTTTTAAATCAGACTCTTTGAAAAGGTGTTATTGGCTTGTCATCCTACTTCTTTGCCTTGATGGTTAATAATTAACAAGAAAATGACAAATGTGACAGTAACACCAGTGTGGTTCCTACTAGAAGTCCAAAATGAGTGCTGTGGAAAAGCCCTTTGAGACCAGATGTGTCCTAGAGCATGGCCCTCAAGTGTTTGTTTACACTGTAAATTGTGCATATTACAGCAGTTGTGTACATATAGCATATTGTAAAATAAACACCTTTTTTAAAAAAAACTAATGGTTTTTTGAAGTAAATGGTTTTTTTCATCTATAACTTGCCACTTGGTCAAATGTTGAATGGCTATGCACTCCTGTTGGTGTCATTTAAAGGTTTTAACAGCTATATATGTAAACAAAAGGTGTGGGATACAGGTATCACTATTCCTAATTTTTAAAGTGGTGAATTGAAAAATTGTCAGGTTCAAAATGAATTCCTTTTCATGTGGTGTTTGGTTCATGGGCAACCTGGCAGCCACTGGAATGGAAGCGGGTATGAAAACGACCTCTAGTGGCTGAAAGTTATCAGTTAGCACCTTAAATTTCTTAAAATTGTTCAAAGCCCAAAGATGTTAAATTTTACAACATTTGACCAAAAGTAATATTAAAGAAGTTAAAGTGCACCACTAAGTTGAGAGGCAGAGTTTTAATTATCTCATGAACCTTCAGCTTTATCTTGTGAAAAAGCTTGTTGCTCGAACACTGCATCAGTGCTAAGATGTTATTTCAATCACTGGACATTCTCCACAATATGTATTTTCCTGATACTTCTGCACTTCAACTTCACAAATGCAGAATTTTTACTCAAGTATTTACATCATAATGGACGTTACACTTAAGATCAGACAAGTCAAATATAACGACTGAATATTAAATGGAGTAAAACCTATGTCGAGTGGTCAGCGTAAAAGGTGCAACAGCTTTGGGTTTTCTTTATTACAAAGGGTAAGGGAATAGGGTGGATAGTAGGGGTAAAGGGGTGTAAGGTAGGGTGGTTGGTGAAGGTAGGAAGAAAAGTGGAGGATAGAGCTTAAAGTGGAGGTGTTGAGGAGGGGAGAAAGCAGAATGGGAGAAAGCAAGGGTGGTTTGGGGAGTTGGTTGAAAGGTAGAGGATGTTGGAGAGGAGGAGAGCATAGGAGGGATTTTGGTTGATCTTTCAGCTCACACCTCAGTTGATCCTCCAGAAATTTGAATTTGATCGTCCGCGCTGCCTCGCTCTGGATGATCTGTTCTTTTTCTTGCAGCTAGGCTGAGCTCAATTTTTTTCTTCAAAGTGCCATCTTCTCTTAGTGTGCTGAACAGATCATCCTTTACCAGGATGACCTGGCTCTTCTTCCCCTCAAAGCCCTCTCGAAGAGTTTTGAACTCGGCGGCTACCTCCTCCTGTTTTACAGACCACCGATTGTCCCTCTCTGCGTTTAAGGCCTTCAGAGTCTTGTCAGAGGTGTCTTTGAGTTCCTTCACTTCCTTCTCCCAGGCCTCAGTGATCCGGTTTATCTGCTCCTCCCAGTACTCGGTGAGCCTTTCAAACTCTTTGCATTGGGAGAAAGAGGAGACCCAGAGCATCAAAGAACACTGGAGCAGACAGTCTTTGAGAACACTGACCCTTACTTTAGTCATGTTGATTTCTTTATTCATCTGTTGATATTCCTGATTGGCTCTAGCTGAATGTAGAACCCTCCCCAGTTCTATTCTCTCGTGCTCCCACCTGGACTCTTTGGTGGCCATCTGCTCCCTCAGGGCAGTGTTTTCTGATGCCAGCTCCTTGTTAATTCATTTCGAGTCATGCAGTTCTTTCTCTGTTTAAATCCAAACATTTTTTTATTGAAGCAACAGTTCACCCAAAAATCAAAAAATTTTCCTCTGGCCTATAGTGCTATTTATCCATTTGGATTTTTTGAGTGTGAGTTGCAGAGTTTTTGGGGATATCTGCCATAGAGATGTCTGCCTTCTCTCACATATGTTTGTGAGCAGTTATCATTTAGGAGAGTAGTTCCAGTAGATTCTACTGCAGAGAGAAAGTAGTTGGAATATCTTGAGAAACAGGGTCATGATTTTTGAAAAAAGATATCTGAAGTATTATTTTGGTACTTTGAGCACCACAAGCGAATGCCATTTAGTCCCATTATATTGTAGAGAAAGCAGACATCCCTACAACCAAATGCTCCAAAATCCTGCAACTTGGAGCAAAAAAACATCTTGATGAATAGCCCTACTAGCCAGGGGAAAGTAGTCTGTTTGTATTTTTGATTTTGGGGTGAACTGTCCCTTTAAACACAACGCAGCTTGTATTTTACGGCAAAGTGCAGAAAGTGTTCTTTGATAATATTGGCCAAAACCATCAATTCCCATCTGATTGTTTATAACGCAAAACCAACCTCACAATAACATCATTCATACCATAAAAGATTTAGTAATCTCCCACCCCTAGCCTCTACACATTCAGTGTCCATTGAAAAGCATGGGAAAATAATGTTTTTTGTCTATTGCATATCTGAACATTTGAATTGTAAATTCAATCCACAAAGACAATTATAAGAAACATGCTAAACATCAGTCTTGACACATTTTGATTTAAAAAATCCCCAAATTTTGGAGGTTTACTTATGCAAAAATAAACTTTATTGCAACTTTTGATGAGCAGAGGAAATACTGACAATGGAGAAGAGTAGTACGCAACTAAATGGATCAGTACAGAAGCTATTGACCACAGAGATGGAGAAAGATCAATTTCAGCAAAGTGTACCAAGTTATTCTTAAAACCACTCTCTAAATAATTAAGGATGTGCACATTTTGACAACTTGTAGTTTGTGGTGATTAGAAATTCAACAGCTAATGAATCAACTCGACTTAACACTGGTCATCTGCAAGTTTTGTAAAAAGAAAAGTAGCTCACTCCAAAAAAAAAAAGAACCAACACCGAATGAGTGGGTGAATTAGATACTTTACCAAAATACTGTAATGCTATTCACATCATGGAAGAAATAAAAGTAGTTACTTAAAATATGGACCATGTTTTGCAAAAGGATGTATAGAAAAAAAAAAAAACTTAACGCCATCTTTAGCTTTTAGTAACAACTTCACACATTTACAGATTATAATACAAAAGAAAAATACATTTCATAAAAATATTACCACTTGTTTTTAATCAATATGGCTTTTGGACTGTGCAGTTAGAACCAAATGACAAGATTCATATATTAAGGGTTTGTCTTATTTTTAAGTTAAGTTGTGCTTCTAAAGATGAGTATTCTGGCCAGAATGCAAATGTGTTGAAAATACATTCTCCTTAATGAATTATGAGCTCTTATTAAAAGACCTTTTTAAAATTAACTTTTCCTTTGGTTACTGTAAATCTTCTACGTAATAAAGAAACATTTCTAATATATAACGCCCCATTACATTTGGGAACTTTTAGGGAAAACAAATCTATAATACTATTAGACTATTAGCAAATCTTAATCTTCTCCAAAATAATTTATCTAATATAATTCATTCAAAATAAACTCCAATTAAAGTTAAGCATGAGAACATTTGCATGATGATAATAACACGGAGGCTTTTTTTTAAACGATAAACAATATTTCAAATACTAGACCTGCTCCAAAATAGAACATAAATATACAATTAATTTACATAACAATGCCATCTGCACTATTACAGTATAACTCCAAAGAATATTAGAATTACAAGGAGTAAATAATAAATAAGATGTGTGAGCAGATGTGAGTTTTGTCGCCGTGCACGAGCACAAGACTCAGTAGTACAGTTACAATGAGAAAAGTTGGAATTAGGCGCTTACCTCAGGTCATTTTATTTCCTCGTTAAAGTTCGGGGTTGCTCTTTATTTTACGGTACACTTATTAGATCTAACAAGCTGTAGAGATAATTTGTGCTTTACTGGACAGTATTAGACCGTGTTAGACTTTATTAGAGGGTAATTAGGGATACAAATCTCATTATCTGCCTACAGAATTACAATAAATCTGTACAGTCACCCATAGAAAAAATATTCTTCTACAAGTTTAACTTTTACATAGTAGATCTGGTTCACATATTATTTTTACATGGGGAAGTAGCAGATATTTGGTTTCACTTTAGCATACAGTACAGTTGTAATGTGTCCATATTTACCCTCTAATAAAGTCTAATAATGGTCTAATAATGTCTAATAAAGACATCAATTCTACGTTTGGTCTAATTTGATACAAAGAATAGCTTGTTACATCTTGATAGTTTACTGTAAAATCAAGTGTAACCCTTTTAGGACGCAGGGAAATAAAACAAACCCAAGACATACGAAACAGAACACTTCATTCTGCAGCTTCTCATAACAAAAAGCTTAATTTCATTTCATTAGCTCACATACTGTATGAATGTGCAGGTAGCCAAAACTGAGGCTACAGCCCAAAGGATCCTCCTCTCTGTACAGTTATTGAGAAAGTGCACGATCACGAGCCTAAACCTCTTATTGCCCTCGACTTAGCTCTGTACCTGGTAGGAAAATACATTTACAAAAGAGTGTATCTGTGGAACGTGCCTGCTCAACCATATCAAGGCTCAAATGGTCGAAGCTGACTTCGTCGAACGTCTTCTCGTGTCAGCGAGGTGCAAAAAGAGTCACGTATGTACAGAAAAATTGCACTTGTTCAACTGCAAGTATGAGAAAACCGCTGAGTGAGTGAACCTCGTGCACTGTGCTGACCTGTTTCACTTACACCCTTCAGTTTTTCCTCCGCTGAGGTCAAAATCTGTAGAACTGCTGTTAAACTAGAGCTTTTAAACCACTACCTCCTCTTAGAAGAACCCATTCTCGACTTATTAATGGTCCTCCCTGCCATGAAACATCTTTCAACCGTACAAGAATCCCTGAAACTCAAAATGGAACGTACAAGAAAACAGAACTTAAAAATATACTTTAAATACAAGCACATATATTACACCTGCTGTGTAAAATATGCCATATTTACATGCCTTACAACAGTGCAAATCTTCCAAAAAGCGCCAGGAAACATTTCTAATGCAAAACCATCAACTAAAACATGTGATAATAAACAGTGATTATACAAAGATCATAGTTATTATACTGTATTGCGTGACACAACTGACTCCGTAACAATCAAGATGATAATTAATCAGTGAGTAAGTGATACAAGTGTTGTGTGCAGTGGTGGAGAGTTTGCTGACAGAGGTTATGTGAAGATGCATTGCTCGGATTTACTTTCCACAGTCTTTGGAGCAGCTTTCAGCGGCTTTGTGTCCAGTTTAACTCAACGTGACCGGTCTGCCTGGCTCAGAAAGCAGGGAGAGGAAGTGGGGGAGTGCAGGGGTGTGTCAAAGTGGAGATGATTGAGGAGTGTGTACTGTATGTCTGCAGGTTGTGTGTCTTTGTGGTTATAAGATGCTTTGTTTGGTGTTAGTTCCTTTTAGGAGGCAGTATCAGTAGAAACAGTGATCTAATGTGGCAGTGTGGAGAAGTCTGTGCCAAAAAGCAGATCAATAAAGTGATCAGTCGTTAACAGCCCTGTGAGGTGTGAGTCAGTGAGAGGTTAGGCCAAGGGGGCAGTGCTGTCCTCAGGTAGGAGGTTGGGCTGAGATGATGTTTGTGATGTTTTCGGTGGCACAGTGGCTCAGAAGGCAGTGGTGACGGCGTTTCCTCGCCGTGTCCCCAAACGGAGCATTTCGCCCGGCACTGTGTCCAGCTGCTCGTACGCCAGCCGCCCCTCCTCACCTGCAAAAATACCACAATACGATTTTTCTATAAATACTGAGGACAAATAAGTAGCTACTTCTCAGACTGTAATGATTTCCCTGCAGCCAAAATACTGCAGCTTTAGGTCACAATAAAGACAGGTGTGATAAATAAAGGAAAAGTGAACAGCATCTGTACACTGGATTCAAGCTTTAAAAACTTTATTGGACTGAGAAAAGGGAACAAGTCACCCCTGCTGGTTCAAAGCATGTGTGTGTTTATAGTTTATATGATAATCAAACATTGCATTTTGTCAGACAATAAAGTTTTAAGAGGTCTAATCCAGTGTGTTTCATTAGTTTTTACAGGACCAGTTTGTAGGATTTAGTGAAATTTAGCAGTGAGTTTACAGATAGCACATATCTCATCTCAACCTCCCCTTACAAGCAGGTAGGAAAACCTACAGTGGCTGGAAAACCTGCCAAAATGCGAAATGCCGTGTCTAGAGCCAGTGTTTGGTTTGTCTGACCCATGCCCTCTGTAGATAAAAACAGCTCATTCTAAGGTAACGAAAACACAACAATTCTCATTTTCAGATGATTATACACTAATGAAAACATACTTGACATGAATATTTTGTTAAATACTTGATACTTAAAATACTTGAGTGGTCAATTACAGCGTTCTAAAGTTTGTTATTTCTGTGCAGCAGACTGTTACTATGTGTAATAAACTGTCGCTATGAAGTACAGACCGTTGCTATGGGGACAGTTCCGTCATAATCATTTTTAAATGAATATTTTGTATCAAATTAATGATTTTTTTGTTAAGTAACCATGTAATAAGCAGGACAATGTAGACTGGACCTTAAAGAAAACAGAGAGCTAAAGAACACTTTTGACAAAGTAAAATAAATTTGTTCAAGTACTAGACTGTACTTACTACATTTATACACATCTTATTAATATTTTTATACTTTATGGTGTGTGGTACATTGTGACAGTTGTGTATAAAATACAATTCAAAACTAATAGTACTTTGTAGAAGTGTTGCAAGAAAACAAGGTGAGCAACATTTGATTGCCATAAATTTGTTACTCACCAAACGTGAGCAGGGTTTCTATGGCGACATGGCGAAGCTCCTCATCAGCTGAATCGCACAGTGCTACAACCGCCCTGATGCTTTCTACTGCCTACAGACAGAACAAACAGGAAAAACTCTGATTAGAATGATTTTCTCATTTTTTAATGACATATACACAATAGTACTTTTACATTACATTGTCCACTCAAGAACATGTTTTTCTTCTTGTCCTACAGATGAATGTCTGAACTCTGCTGTACAGAATGATGTATGTGCAGAATTTGACTCTGGAAGAATATTTTCGAATTCAGCTGCTGAAAGTTGAAAGTTTCTATGTGCTCACTGAAAATCCCATTTTCAGGGACGGGCCTACAAGCACACATTGTTTGGAAGCCAGTCCTGGTCCAGTATTCAACTTGCAAAATGTGATGTGAAGATTTAAAGTGCACATACACTGAGAGTGGACTTTAAAGTGAAGTATGAAGTACCTGTCGTCCAGCAGTTCAAATTAAATTATAGATATAGAATTTTTTAATGAAGGAGAAGAAGCAGAGATCATATCAAAAAATTTTAACAAGGAAAATTAAAGTTTTTTGTGAAAAGAACACATCAGATACTGTACAAATTACTCAAAGTATAGCAATTGTTACACATGTTAAAGCATATCTGGAGGGGAACTTTAATATATTATTATAAACTGACTGACGTGTAGCTCAACTCTCACCTGACTGCATGATTAACCAGTGGTATTTTTAGAGTAAGATTCATGACTAATGTCTAATACAATTTAACTACATTTATTAAACTATTTATGCCTCAGCTACTAATTTTCAGTGCTTCCTGCTGTTGACTGGCAGAAAATGCAATTTCACCCAGCGAGAGCAAACTTGTTATTGCAAGTCCTCTTAACAGAATACCTACAGTGTTTGCCACATGTAGCACTCATTGAAAGAATAATGGCTAACTGAAATCATTCTGCCTTTGTTCCCCTGTTAAAGTTCAGCTGTAAATAATGTGAAGCTGTCTCATTTGCCAAACTAGAGAACTCAAACCTCTGCCAAGGCCAATAGTCCACTGCTATCATGTGCAAATCTGTAAGTGCAAACCTCACCGTCAGTATTATTGTTCGTGCTCCTGACATGTCAAGTTTGAACATTTTTCCTTTATATCTCTGGTGGAGTTTATTGCAGAAAAATTCATATTTTGATGCCAGTAAGGGTCTAATTGGCTAAGTGTGTATCTGCATTTCCATAGTAACACACCTTAGTTTGAAAAAATGTGATGAAGGCAATGTTACCGTTGTGCCAGTTCAGTCCAGAGGATTACTGGTAACTTTAAATATGGACTGGAGTCAATGCTGAACTTTACTACCATCTACTGGATTTTAAGATTATATAACATTTAATCCACCAAAGCCCAGATGCCCTATGTATACCAGGCCAGCAGTTTTTCTGTAGTGCTGCTGACAGACAAATAACACAAACGTAATCAAATCTTTATCTTTGTCCTGGCAGTTTGGTGTAGATTTATTGCTGCTGTTGTGTCTCGGATACAAACCTACATGCAGCTACTAACTCAGACTGCTGACGCTTCACATCAGCTTCGGCAGATCTTAAGTGCATTTATGCCTTAATGTATTTTTGCACAGAAGAAGGTGTGTTTTGCCCTTTATCTCTTGCACTGCAGTCATATTAGGAAGAGGAATGATTACAGTGGCCAATAGCTCAGCTTTAACATACATATGGCATGTTATGACAGACCGGAAAATCTGTCTCAGTATGGAGGCCACTGACCTGCAGACAGCTGAGAGCTGAACAGGCCGCCCTCTGGCTCTGACCTCCAGCCTCTGACAGTGCTTGGGTGTAGCACTCCACCGCCTGCAGACACACACAGAAACATTCAAACACAGCCTACAGCATCTGTCACAACTATTTAACATGTCGTTCCGACTACTCACTCTGGTCCTGAAGTGGCTGCGTGACGCCCCAGCAGAGAGGTAGTCGGCTGCTGCCTTGTTGACCTGAGGGTCCTCAGCGGTGAGCAGGGAAGCCAGGGCCCTCAGGGTGCTGTTTCTAGGCCACAGGGACGACACAGGCACCTCCTCCAACTCTGCTAGACACTGAGAGTAATCCCCACTGCACAGCGCCTCTGCAAACACATCTGAGTGTGACACAAACACACACACACACGTCAAACGTTTTCATAAAATAGTCTGTAGGGCGTCAAGCGTAGGGGCCTTTTCTGTGCTCCTGACATGAGCTACTTCACTTCTGATCGACATCTTTTCAGAGATTTCTCAATTTTTAACTTAACTATTAAAATTTAGTTAAATGTTATGTAAAAAACACACCATTGTTCAACTGTCTTCTTTTTTCCCTCCTCCACAATGACTCATAACCAGCATTGTTTTTTGTGTTCTACCTCTGTTTTATATAAATGTTCTGTTACACAAAAAGCCTATCTGAGCTATCCTTATTGCAAAAGGACCTTATTTACTATAATCTGGTTATCAAAGTTCTCTTTGAGTATGTAAAGGTTTAGGAACTTGTGGACAGAAACACCAAGTGAAAATTGGTTTAACTGATCTGTTTTTTTAACATGGTATTTTTAGTGAATACCTGTACAAAATGAATTTGATATGCAATGTGTAATTTAAAGAATGATTCACATTTATCCTTCTGCTACTACTGAGTTGTAGCGGAGGGATTTACATGACTCAGTAGTAGGAGGGTGTAGATCTGTGTTGCGCTCACTGCAGGATCGGGCCATTATCAACATTACTAGAGTCAGTATTTTTACTAAAGCAGATTTGTGTCACCCCCTTTTGCTCACCCTCTCTGGCCAGATGCAGCAGATGTGTCTCCATGTCCTGGACTTCATGCTGTAAGATGTAACTGTGGAACTGAAACACAGTCAGGACATCCTGGGACAGAGCAGCTGCCACCAGATCACTCCTGTCCACCATCTCGCCCACTACGACGCTGATCACTGGAGAGAGGAGAAACAAATCTAAGGTCAGAGAAAGGTATTTCTGGTCAACATTTGCACTGTGCGGATCTAATAAATGTATAACACAACTTATCAGTGGTATAAGAAGTCTTCATATCTTTTACTTATTTAATACCACACTGTAAAAATATTCCACAATGAGTAACAAGGTTTTGGCAGGTTAATAAAAAGCCTTAAAAAGTCTAAAATCCAATAATCTAAAGTTTAGGCCATAAAATGTCTCAAATACAGTTTTCACAGGTATTTAAAATTCATTAAATTATGAAGTTAATATGACTTTTTTTGTACTATAAATTGAGTCTTATTCCCAGGGCTTTAAATACCACACTTGTGGTCGTAATTGTCATAAGTGATAATTGAAAGGGATTTTGTTTATATGAGCCTATACATTGTTGTTAAAGAAAATATTTACATATTATACCTTCAACTTCAGTCTTGCTTTTAAATGTGTTTTTGGGAAAATGTGTATTGATCGTGCTGTAACAACCAAAAAAAGGGGACCAACATTGAACCCATAACCACTAATGCAAACTGTGCTTGTACTTTTTGCCAGTATAGACGTGAAATAGGTAATAAATTGCATTCATCTCTGCATTTATCTCTAAAAGAGTTTAAAGAGTTTATTTATATTAAGAAGTCGGAGAATTTTCTCAACCCATAAAGAAAGACTTCATCCTTCAGTTTATCTGAAGTTAAAATTCCAAATCACTAAATTTGGAGACAGATTTCACTGGACAGGAAGGGTATGAAATAATGTAGTCTGAAAAGTGACTAGTAACTAAAGCTGTCAGGCAAATGCAGTGGTGTAAAAAATACAATATTTGTCTCAGAGTCACAAAATTGAAACACTCAAGTAAAGTACAAGTGCCTTGAATTTGTACTTCAGTATAACTCTGGAGTAAATATTCCACCACTGAAAATAATCATAGTGACTCTGGATTCACAGTCCAAGTATTCCGTTTTTAATGTTTTTCAACTTCATTATATTTGCAGCAACTACAATTATCCAATTTTTCCTCATGGAAACATTTAAAACTGATTTACAAACCAAATGGGTGACTCAGTTGAAAAAAAAAACAGAAACAAGACAGTGTTACAAACGAAACAGTTTAGTGTGACCTCGAGCTTGTTTGCAGAAATAAAAGGGAGATGATCTAACCTGTGTCGGCGCTGTGTGGGTGTCTCTCCTGCAGCACTGCTGTGTAGCGCTGGTTCATGTGTTTGAAGACTCTGTCCAGTGTGGTGTGGAAGAGTCCTGCAGACCCGCTGCACTCTGACCACAGAGTCATCAGCTGTGGGCGCTCTGCGAGGCC
>JAJHUR010122193.1:3535-15688 GCA_027495735.1 Lutjanus campechanus | reverse complement strand
TATCAAATTAGATTACATGTGAAAATATTAATTGATTAACTGTATTTGTTTTGAACAACTTAGATGGTGTTCACGTTCATTTACAGGCTCTATTTGCAACAGTTTTTGGCTATGACATGACATAATGGAGTTATGAATTTATTACAAGCACGCTTACAGTTCGACGTTTTATTTTGTTAGAGCTAAAAAGCAATTAATTTGAAAATTGCCTGGAGCGTAATCATTCTAACTATATGCACCTGTAGCTGACAACATATTAGCATTGTCTGCATTCTTTACTGATTGACCTTCTCGGTGCACCTGCCTTTAATCAAGCACTAATTAGGACTCTGATTCTGATTAGCATCTGAGAGCTTGCCAATTAAATTGTCTATGGTAGAATGCAGAGAAAAGTCAAGATTAGAATGAGGAGTTGTCTTACAGACAATAAATGTTGAGAATACGTTGTTTGTAACCACATAGTGCTGAAACAACAACAAGACTATGTTGTTATGTGGTATGTTTGTCACAAATGTCTAATTAACTTTTAAATAATCTGATATTTTTTAAAAGTTTCTCTACATTTACCATTCTATTGTGGGTCAAGTATTTAAAAAAAAGGTCTACTACTACTTGGTTAACTTTAGGGAGAAGAACTATTAGGTAAGGGTCTAGGCAAAGTAACTATCTGGTTAGATTTAGGCACAAGTACTACTTAGTTAGGTTTAGGCAGAAGAACTACTTGGCTAGCTTTAGGCTAAAACTACTGGGTGAGGTTTAGGCAGAGTAACTACCTGGTTGGCTTTAGGCACAAGAAGTACTTGGTTGGGTTTTGGCACAAAAACTACTTGGTTGGCTTTAGGCCAAAGAACTACTTGGTTAACTTTAGGAAGAAGAACTATTACTGTAGGTAAGGGTCTAGGCAGAGTAACTATCTGGTTAGATTTAGGCACAAGTACTACTTGGTTAGGTTTAGGCAGAAGAACTACTTGGTTGAGTTTAGGCAGACGAACTACTTGGTTAGCTTTAGGCAAAAAACTGCTTGTTTAGGTTAAGGCACAAGAACTACTTGGTTGGGTTTAGGCAGACGAACTACTTGGTTAGTTTTAGCCAGATTAATTACTTTGCTAGGTTTAGGCACAAGAACTACTTGGTTAAGTTTAGGCACAAGAACTATTTGGTTAGGTTTTGGCAGAAGAACTACTTTGTTAGGTCTAGGCACAAGAACTACTTGGTTAGATGCAGGAAAAGGTCATGGTTTGGGTTAAAATAAGTATGGCAGCTACTTAAGTTAAAGTATGTGACTTATGTACATTGACTATTGGTTTTACACATGAGACCCGCTCTCCTGGGTGAAAAGTCCTGTGTCTGACCCATCCATCCACCCCACCTCCTCTATACATGGGCTTTCTCGCTCTTTTAATGCTAGAGACACGCCTCTAGAAATTATGCTAGAGGGATCCCTACAGCATCATAGTCTGAATCATAGGGGCACTGATCATTGGGAATGACAACAGTCTGAATAAGTCACACTTCATCTTGACTGAGTTATGACTAAGAAGTAACTTACTTGCTTGCAACTCTTGACTGAGTTGATAAGCAGGCTGAAATACAGTATAATGACCAACTTCCTGTTGTTTTTAGAGCACCAGCATACACCTTTCCCTTTCATCTCAGTATCTTTGTCTCTGAACACGTACATGGTTGTATGCTGTCACGCAGAACCCCTCCTTCCCCTTAAAAATACATTTCCATGCATATGATCAGCAGTTTCCTATGCGTTCAGGTATTGATCTCTTTATTGTCATACAGACAGTGACTCCATGCCCCACTCACCTTACAATAAGAGTCCTCTGAGCAGATTAGAGACCAAGACAGATAAGCAACAGCAAGTATGACCGGAGCCAAACCTAAAATGTCTCAATTGATTTCGAGCCCAGGTGTGCGAGTGCCGGTGATGATTACCTCAAAAGCCTTAACATCAGGCCATCCTCTTCACACTCGCCACTCCAATCACTGGGCTTTCACTCTCAAGTAGCGGTGGGATGGTCGCCAAGATCAGGGCTAACAGCGCACTCCTCAAAAAAAAAAAAGGAAAGAAAAGAAAACAGGCTTCAGAACACAGGTTCCTGGATGACTAAGCCATGACGAAAATCAGTGCCCCACGTTGGGCGCCAACCGGGGGCTGCAAAGAAACCCTCCGCCGGCTGCTGAGTTCTCTCTCCAGAGAAGGAGCGAGGGTAGATTTCAGCTCCAGGGTGCTGATGTGCCTGGAGCCCCGCTGGTTTTCATTCCTGAATAAAAGCCATGTGGGACCTGATCTGTAATTGGTATGCAGGTGATGCATGAGCTGAACATTACAGGGAAATACTTGGGCTGGTGTCTATGTGTGTGTGTGGCAGGGGGGGTTGAACAGAGGAGAGGACATTGCTCAATTATACCCCAGTGCATGTGGCAAGACAGCAACAGGGAGCCCGAGAAACTGTGAGGGAAATCAAAGAATGAAAGAAATTGCAGAAAGTGTGTTAGACTGAAAGAAATGCGAGAGGCAGGGGAGGAGAAATGCATTTGCTACTCTATTTTATAGTGCATAACTTTAAAATGCCAGACAAAAAGGAGCAGCTTCTCACATTTAGACATTTAGACTGGCACTTTAACAATTCAACATGTCAAGTAATTTTGGTTACTTATGCGCACACACACACACACACACACACACAGAGAGAGAGAGAGAGAGAGTTTGTGGTTTGTTGTTCAGAGCTGTTTGAATGTATGGTGGAAGAGTTAAACAGTCCTCTGAACATCCAAGAGCCAAGACAGCCAAGTCCCTGTCAGAGGGAGGGGGGATCCTATGGTATAACCCAGAAAAGAAAGAAAAGAAAAAGATTCTTGACCAGAATGGATACATTAGTGCATTGGTTCCCAACCTGGGGTCCGGGCCTCCTTTGGGAGAGGATGCCTGTAATCACAGGAGGGGCCTGAGATCTTGTCTGCTCCGAGGTCATCAAAATTAGATTTGCAAATGTTCACTAAAATCGCAAAAAGTCTGTATACAAAGCTATTTAAAAAGATGCATTTCTTTGTCCTCAATTAAAAATAGTAGGTTACTTAATAGGCTGCTTAGTTAGCTTAGCTGTACCTCTGTGACCTCTCAAGCTCTGTGCTAATTAATCATTATTATTCTTTTGGTAAGGAAGAGCATGTGTGTACCAAAGGTGAAGGTTCTAATAATGGAAACAATTTAACTGATGTTTATTTTGGATAGTAAAGCTCTGGGATGAAACCGTTAGTCTTCTGGTGTATGTGCATGTGTGTGTGCAGGCTGGGGGGGCTCAGCTTTCCTTAGATCCAAGTGGGGGGAGCTCAGAGGTAAAAAAATAAAAAAATAAAAAAAATAAAAAAGGTGTGGAACCACTGAATTAGTGGACAGCTCCAGAATAAGTACATCACATACTGGAAATACAGAGGAGTAAAATTTATGCAACATGACCTTAGGTTAATTCAGTTCAAACTGTTTCACCGTTTTTATTATTCTGTGTCTGCTGTTTATGAATACGGGAAAGTGAGATCTTCCATACTTTATCAGGCAGCACATCATTAATTTCCCTTTCTCGAGTATTCTTAATACTGTTGATAGGATCAGACTCCTTAAAGAAAGTCTCAAATTTAGTAATCAGCTTGGAAAACAATTCCAGAATAGCGTGCTTCTCATTAGTGGACTCAAAATAGGGAATGTTTTCCCCAACAAAATGACTAAATTGCATGTAACGAAAAAAAAAAAGGATAGTGATGTAGATTATATTTTAGGCTTAGTTCACCAAAGGGAGCAAACTTATTGTCTAAATATAAGTTCTTTATACATGGGCACCACTTTGGGTTGAACATTGGGGGGGGGGTCACATTGTTAGATCAGATCAGATGATATATAAGATGTGAATTTACCCAGAGAGGATGCATCTGCTTCAAATAACGTGGTCAGTGCCTTGGACCGGAAGGTAACCGGTTCAATCCGCCGACCAGCAGCCCAGAACAGCGAAAAGCGGCGCCTGCTCCTCCCTCTGTGGCTGGCAGATCAGACTGTGGTTGTACGGGGGGGAGTTGTGTGAATGTGATCAGGATGTTCCTGCAAAAAATAAATCATAAAGGTTAAAAAAAAAAAAAAGTTTCACAAGTTACCCTTGTTAACCCGAGGCTGAATCCAAGACTGAATGAATCCGCACATGTACAAAGATGAGAGGAAAAAGAAAAAGGAGGACTTAAGGAAGTTCTGAGGTCAGTCAGAGGCTGAGCTCAACACGCACAAACAACACACACACGTGCATTTTTCTTCTTCATTACTACCTAGCTCACAGCTAATGTCTGCACATTCTGTACACTGACTCTGTGTTCCACGTCTGAGAATTACAGTAATGTAAGTGCCATTCATCTTGTCTCATGTTATTAGCATCTCTTTGTCCCAGCTTTTCATTGTTGATAATGCCTCATTAAATTTATAGCTGTATTTAGAGCGTGCTTACAAAGGCAGTATAATATGATTGTAACCCTAATTGCTTTGATGCGATGGAATGACCATGTTACTGACTGTCCTAAAAAGCAAATGTGGCAAACAAATGAGGGACTAGTTTCTTCATATGACATCAAATTAAACATGCTGCTGCTTTTCAGGCACTCAAGCAACAGATGGCCTCTCTCGTGTTTGTGTGAAAAGGGAAAGTAGTGGGAGGAAATATGTGCAATTACACTCACAATGCACTATAATTCCTCTTAGATTTTAAATACTATATGCTCACGGTGCCAGCGTTGTGTACCGGATGTGTCGTGAGAGGGACATGTAAATTGCGGTGGCTGCCTCCTGGTTTGGGTATTTCTACTTTGTACACACTCTAACACAGTGCAAACTATCCAACATGTCAACTTGGGCTGTTCCGGTTTGGACAGAAATGAAGGGATGGATCAAACGGAGGGGCTGCCTGATGCACCTGGCCCATTGGTCTATGCAGACACAGATGTGCCCCAAATACCTAATGCACACCGTTCCAGCATCACATTATCCGGAGAAACTGTCCACAGCTTGGGGTTCCTGTCAAGGTTTTTTTTTCCATCTCCCTGTTTTTCCACATTCACCTCTTTCCTCGCACAACTGACAAACCCAAAAAACACACACTTAACTGACACTCATACAAGCCACACATTATGACCAACTGTCAAGCCCACGCTGCCTCCGGTTCTGAAAAACTATTGCAATTACCTGCCATCAGGAGCCCGGAGCTGCTCTGAAAGCAGCCCAGGACCTTCAGGAAGTGAAAAGCACAACCGGTCCTGGCTGAGCTTGGAAGCACCTGTGAGTCGAAATGTTATTAACCCCTCCTGTTGAGTGGGATCTTCCCCTGTTCTTGAGGGCCAGTGTTCGATTTTCAATGTAGCAAACCTCTGCAAACCCTGCACAGAATTCCTTGCTTTCCGTGTCTGGATCTCCGTGCATAAAAGTGAAAGTGAAACTCTGGCACACTGTCTCACTTACTGCTGATTTGCTTAATATTTCATGTGTTGTTTCAGTCCAAACAAACATCATAAGGTATATGGAAAAACTGCACAAGTTCCATACACTCAGATGATAAATAGATCCATTCAACCACAGAAATTAGGTCCTTGAGGACACGGAAAATGCTACCCTGGCTTTTTAAAGCACCCCTTCGAGTCAAAAATGTGTTTTGCTTACTGGTTCTCGACTTAGAAATTTGACCTTCAGTGTACAGAATGATGTATGTGCAGACTCTGATTGTGGAAGGCTGTTTTCACATTTATCTGGTGAAGGAGGAAAGTTTCTCTGTGCTCACATTAATAATTAATAAGCAAGATTTGGTGACTAGTTTAGGCGCCAATCATGGAAAAGTCTTGCATGGGTCCAGTTTCCCAAACCTGCCCTCCCCTGGTGTGCAAAGCTGAGAACCAGAACTAACCTGTTACCCACAATTGTTTCCACACCAAATCGACACCCGCTCGGAACCTTGAAATAAACCCGACCTGTGATTAAAAACACATAAACGGTCACTCAGTTGTGTTGATAACTGAGGTAGCATCTGTGCTGCAGCTGTTGAAGTGTTACCATAGCGATGATGATTGTAGGTTTTGGCTATTTAAAAGCTAAAACTTTTACAAGCAGAAAAGCCACTGACAACGTTACTCTCATAACCTTGGAGAACCAAGTCCTCCCAAACGAGGATGAATTGGCCACAATATTGGGTCAATCAGCTAACCTACATCATGTCAAATTAAACAGTGACGTCCCATTGTTTGGCAGGATGTGGGGTCAGAGGTTGTGTCATAGACTTGCACAATAAAATCCTTCCAGCTGATTAGCCTTGATATTACTGTATTAGCAAATATAGATGTTAAAAATGGTGCACAATCATTTTAATCTCTGATTTATGCAGGAAAAATAACATTATTGTATGTACAGGTATGTGCACCCTTGAATTTATTTTTAATCCGTTGCACAATGTTTTTGCGGGTCCTCCACCGGGTACCCGCCCAACCTGGGGCAGGACTTTAAATCACAGTACAATATGTAGTGTGATGTGGAAACCTGAAACCTCCAGTGCATGTACACTAAGGATGAACTTTTCACTGAAGTTGGAAACAGGTAAACTTTTTAAATTACTACAGTTTTCATATTCATAGATTATCGGTTTTTCAGTGTTATAGAAGAAATAGATGTGATGCTGATCACCAGAAACCTTGACACACAGTTTTTATCTTGTTTTCCGGACACAGAGTCTGGGTGCCATCACAGAGGCAGCCGCTGAAACATTCCATTCTTTACTACATTGTTAAACACAGAGAAGTGCTTGAGCAATAACCTGTGCCTCCTGCACTCCCTCAAAAACCGACACACTGACTTTCTTCTTTGCTCCTTGCTGTAGAGTTGTTCAATTTCTGTATGCTGAGTCCATTTGCTGAAATGCTGAAATAAGCTGTACTGTACTGCACAGAAAGACTGATCTTTTTTCCCCTCCTCTATTGATACAGATTTCCACCAGTCTGCAGGTCGTCAACATCTGTAAAACATCATGGCTAAAGGTCAAAAGAACTAACACTGAAACTGACCCTTTGCTAAGCCCCTCCTCCAAACAGCAACTGTCCAATCATAGAGTGGCAACTGTAATTAGGCACCGCAAGTCTGTCAAGCTTTGAATTTCTGTACATGTTGAAGTGGAGTGCATGGAGCTCTATGAAGAGCAAAACTGTCTGTCTCACGGGTTTGGAGGGTGATGTCTTTTTTTGGTCTTTCAAAAATGTTAAACACAAGAACGAATGTGTGAGGAATGGATTAAATTTTTCCTTGATCTGCAAGTGTAAACTGCAAACATTAGCATAGCTTACTACTACCTGCAGTAACGTTACCTTCAGCCAAACCTAGGTACCACTGCGTTTGCCAACTCATGGCGTATAGAGAGGTGAAGTTGCGCCCCTTCGGGTGTACCCCATGGACCTTATTTTGGAAGAAATATGGTGGTCAGTGGCAAGAGACAAATATTTTTTAGTCCTGTTTGAATATTGCCACGAAAGAAATTTGCAGTTTGTTGTTGTTTAGTTTTGTATGAAACTGCTCAGTGAGCTGCATGTGTTGTCTCACACAGTATATGTCACTAATACCAACTTTGCAGTCCCTCGTAACATTGTCTTACCTGAAGTGTTTTATTCTTATCAGCCAGGAAGAGAAAGAACGAGTAAGACCTGTTATTTGTGCGACTACATCTCGGTATGAAAACACATAGGTATTGTAGCTTCAGCGGCTAATGATAGCTTTTGGAGGGAGAAAGTCATGGCATCACTGATGCGACTGCTGGCTGTGTAGTCTTACTAATTATGTATTTTCAAAGTCTGATACAACAGTCTTATGACAAACGGCTTCTTAATTTGTAAAATTATCCCTTTAAATTGACAAACATCATATGTGTAATGGCACAATTCAAACGGGATCAAAAAAATATTCGTCTTTTGCCATTGTTCATATTTCCACATTCTGTCCACTGGAAGGGGCGTGACTTTGCCTCTCTGTTCTCACGGGTTAAATTGGGATTTGTTCCATCATGTAGCATATACATATATGGGTCATATTTCAGCACCTGACCAGTGTTTGGTGTGATGTAGCATAAGCCCCAGTCTTATAGCGTTAACATTATATTGTGTACACAGCCATTATGAAACTTTGACATATTTCAGACCTTTTAAGTTGTCGTTTTAAAATGTGTCAGATGAAAACATTAAAATGTCACCTTTCAGCTGACTGAAGGAGTTTAAGCATTAGCATTAACTTACATTAGCTAGCTACACTTCGTGGGAGTCTCCATTTTAGCCGATATAATCCATGGTTGTCAGCAAGAACTGAGAAGCCTGCTGTTCTTAACTTTTCTGTGGAATGGGAAGAGTGGGTGTTTCAGAAATTACTCCTAAATTTTATGTTAAATCTCCCACCTTCATCACGGTAAACTTCATTATGTGCAGCGCCAGAATGAAAAGCTTGAAAGGCGTAGCAAATAGAGGGGTGACACGGGTGTGGATGTTTACTCCTGTCCTATCCCACTCCCCATGACGGAGTAAAGAAAGAAAAAAAAATCCTGTCCCATTGCAAGAATGATTCCAGTCCTATTCCATTCCCATCAATCCACAATCCACACACATTACCCACGTTCTTAAACATATCAAAACTTTTCCTGTCCCGTCCCGGTCCCTTAACGAATAGTGAAATCCCGCTGGAATCCCACAGAAACCCTGTCCTGGGGCAAGCAAGAGTAACTAAGGAGGGCAGGGCTTAGTGAAGGGACAAAAATACCTATATTCATCCTTATTGGGATTTTTAAACTCATACATAAAAGCATTCCTTTGACCACGTTAATATAACAAGCTCAACCTGTCCACAAGACAAAGTGTTAGAAAAAGACAACATGAGGGCATAAAGGACAAAATCCGTCATTGGCTGAACAGTTATATCATCAACTCAAGTCATCAATTTATCTGGGCAAAAAAAAAAAAAAAAATCCAACCAACGCTGGGGGTATCATTACTTGTAACACAAAAATGTAATCTATAAGATTAATTACCCCTGTGGATCAGCTTTCATGGGAAAAAAAAAACAACCTGCTGTTTTAAGACCTGTATTTCAGAAGTAGCATAAGCTCTCCTGACCGTGAGAGTCCTGTGGCTGTGCATTTGAATTTGTTTAAACACAATCCATCTACACTGAGACACATTGTCATTGAACCTGCGAAAACACCAGAGGGGGAGGAGATATTAACAAAAATCCCTCCGAGGAGAGACGTTCTATATCATTACCCTTAACACCAAAGTGTTCACACTTGGATCTTCAATCTTTCCTGTAAGTGTTTTTAGTTAGTCTCTCCCAGGAGTTCATTTCCGTTGATGTATGTCTTCCTTTTTATTCTTTATTTTGTTTGTGTTTGTGTTTTCCCTGTGGTGGCTATTAATCCAAATGTTGGCCCATTGCTAGTTTGTTCTGGCTTTTGTCATTAAACCATTTTGGATGAGTCATGTTTTCTACTTCTCTATTTTTACTATGCACTATTTCACTATGTAGTAGTTTCTATGAACCTTATTTTCTTTTTGGATGATTTATGTGATTCATATATTAGATCGTTTCATAACTTTTTTTAAAAACTTTTTTGTATTTTTGCCATTTAAATAGGCAGAAATAGAAAGTCATGTTTTGTCCTTTCTATGGAAGAATCAGACAGTTATTCAGCTCTGCTCTGATTGGAAAATAAATTGACTCACAATAAAACTCCTGGTTGCCTAATTTTAACCACACCTTAATCATACTGCAGTTGCCATGTGCAGAAATTGCAAGACTAACATAAGTGTCAGACATGTCATTAAAAATGTTTTACAGGTTATTCAGTCTTTGTGATGGGATTGTTTTAACATGATCTTGTTTTCACTCATTTAATGACTATGTAGGCAACCATATTTATTTCATCTCTGCAGTGGGGAAAAAAACAAATCCAACCTCCTGACTGTCCTTTACTTAGAGCGGTGGTTCTTAACCTGTGGGTCACAAGATAATTTCCGGGGGTCGCCAGATGGTTGCGGAGAATAAAATAACAGCGTGTGGCAAGCAGTGTGAAGTGATGGTCAGGAGGCAGCTCTCAGCTACATTTAAAGACAGTCAACATAAGGAAAAAGCACTTAAAAATATATAAAATAGAGCTGGCCTCAAGAATAACAGCCACCTTACACAAAAATGACAATTATCAACATAAGCCACCACGTTCTGAACAATAACAAAAAGTAATAGTAAACAAAAGTATCAAAACAGTAACATAAAATTGCTAACTGAACAAACTGCCCAGCAAGATGGGAAATGCGAGACCTATTTTCCGACTGGGCAGCGGTTTTCACACTACATTGCCTGAACCCTCCATGGAAGATGACCCACACCCTCTGTAGATATAAAGGGTTCATTCTCAGGTACTTCTAATTTAAGTCAACATGGTGATCCTATTAGCAAACAGCTTATTTAACACGTTTGGGGATTTATAGCAACATTAACATTAATTTGAAGTGGTGCTTTGGCCACCAGATGAAATAAAGTCCAATATATGTAGCTCTTTTTATTACTACCAACTCCTGAAGGATATATATCCGGCTCTTTCAGCTAGTTGCTAACTTTGTCTGCCGCCGGTTCATGCTGGGCAGCTAATGTGCAGTAGGGTTTATCAGACCTTTTTTGCTGAAAACAACTGCCTGCTGTGCACACAAGTAAAAAGATGTTAATATGCTCTGTAGAGGTGAGAGGAACAGTGTGAGGTCATAATGACCGCTGACAGGTGTAAACCTGGAGGGGATCATGGGATGAGTTATGTTTGTGTGCATGTGTGTGAATATTTCTTCCTTTATCTGCGGCTAATCCGGACTGGACTGGAGTAATTAGCATAGAATTTTGTGTGCAAATGTATTACTGTATGTTCAAGGACCTCCTGTGGATGTGTTGATTCACAAAATTCTCCTCAGACTTCTTAAATGCAAAATATGTAAATAGCTCTAGGTCTAGGTTTAGCTCACCTTAAAACAATAACAAATGACATAGCCTGATGCCATACTGTATGAAGTGGCATGGGATCAGGGGAGTTGTTGTCCTCACTTTTAAACAACCACCCAATCTGATGCGATGTATACAACGTATCCCCTGTTTTCCTGGAAGTTATAGCAACTAGTTAGCAACAGCTAACAGGAAACGTGCTATTACGTTGAACAAATTATGGATGTATCTGCACAGGAAGATTGTTGGAAACATTTATACACTTGGATTATACACAAACCAACAAAATATATGACTCATTCTCGAGAATTAGGACAAAACCATAGTGTGAGCAGGTGGTGATTTTTACTCTTTTTTATTATGCTGGGAAAATATATATTTTAAAAGATCAAACTCTTGACTATTAAATGTTGCAATGGGGCATCCTCCTAGTGATTACATTTTTTATTAAATGTAAAAAATCTGACGAAGTTAATGTCTTATGGAACTAACAAACATTTCCACATTTTTTGAACCAGGAAGCGAGACACAACTTGAAAAAGGCAAATATTTTCATTTAAAAAAAAATCTATTTCTATTGTTTATTTTATAACAGCACATTTTATACCTATGTCATCAGTAGGTATTGTTCATTTAGATTTTGATTCTTTTTTAAGAATAAATAAAACAGACCAAAACATTTTATAAATCCTTAAAGAATAAATGATTAATATTAATAATTTTCCAAGAAATGGTGATATAACATATGTTTAGTGTTTTTACATATTTTACTGCAGAAATGTTACATATTATAACTTTAACCAGCCAGTAGGAGCTCACAACAACAACAACTGCTAGGCTATAAAACAAGGCTTACATGAAACTATTCACATGCAATTAAATTGCAGATTTGTGACAAAAAGTATGTAATTAAAGAGGACCTATTATACTCATTTTCGGGCCTTTGTATTGAGTCTTGGACTCCTATAGAGCAGCTACACACGATTACCCGCACACAAAGCTTTGTAGATCTTCAGGACGCTGTGCCTCTCTCTGCATCTCCTCCTTGTATTTCCTGCATCCCGTGAAAACGGTCTGTGTAATTTACTCCACCCCCCAGCCCTCCTCCATGTCTG
>JAJHUR010122192.1:0-20391 GCA_027495735.1 Lutjanus campechanus | reverse complement strand
TCAAACATCAGCAGCTGGCAGTGAAAACTTTCTTCAGACCTCCAGAGACACAAACATGATCATTCTCTTCCATTTTCAACTCAAGTCAGTTTCATTCACAGATCACCAACAGATCATAACAGAAGTTATCTCAGTGCACTTTTCAAATAGAGCACTTAAAGTGGAAACTCACCATCTGTGACCATGATGTTGAACTCGCGGTAAATAACTAGTGGTAAAGGTCCGTCTACGGTTATTTCACACATGTACCGTCCTGAGTCAGACTTCTTCAGCTGTGTGATGCTCACATACACAGATCCTCCTGTAGGTGATCTTGTAGATTCAATGCTGTATCTGCCATTCTGAACTTTAAAACCACTTGTTTGAACAAGAATGTCTTTTTCTTCACAATCATCCCTGCAGAAGTACTTCCTACTTCCAACACTCGGAAAGGAGCATTGAACTAGAATATTTCCTCCAGTTCTTGTGTAGAGGGTTCTTCCTTCAAGAGGATTTATCTCCAGCACAGCTGTTGAAAAGATGAACAACAGTTACCATCTTTAGTTCCTGTAAGAAATCACAATAATTCCTGTTTCAGATCTGATCTACAGTCACACTTGAAGCTGCTCAGATCAAACAGTCTGTGACTGCTGATCATTGTTTAATAATCTGATTGATTTTGGTTCTTTTACCAAAGATTTTATCTCACATTTCACCCACAATTGGATTTGACCTCATTAATTAATGAACAATCAGCTGTGACAGTTAGTGGTCCGGTTGCCAACCACCTGGTCACTAAAAGTCTATATGAGGAATCACAACACTTCACTCTGCTTGATTCCTCTTTAGATTCACACCCTGAAGACCCACAGATGTTTAAAACTGTCATACTGTAAATCCAAAACTTCACTTTCACCTGTCAGTTCATAACCTGACATCACCAAACTAATTTACAAATGTGAATAATCTGACAGAGTAAATGAAACATGAGCTCAGAGATTCATCTTGTTCGGAGGCTAATTAATAATTTAAAAAAACGAACAAAAATGAACTGGTGTGTGTGTCCCAGTTTCAGTTCATCAGTTAGTTACAGCAGACCTGTTGGTTATAAATGAGAATTTATCAGTGAAGAAAAAAATCTGTCTGTCAGTGAAGAGTCAAACTTTTCTTCAGACTAGAAAGAACATTTTCATGACTTTAAGTTCAAACTCACCGTCTACAACAATGAATCTAATCTCATGGTACTGTTGATTTCCTGGTTCAGTCAAACCACACCAGTACCGTCCAGAGTCAGACTTCATCAGATTTCTGACGGTCACAGAAACTTCTGCTCCTCCAAGCGTTGGTCTATGTTGAATGCTGTATCTGCCTCTCTGACCTCTGTTAAGATTTGTCTCAAAGATAATGTTTTGTTCACATTTTTCCTTGCAGAAGTACATCCTCCTCCCAACAAAAGAAAAGGAACATTGAACTGTGATATCTTGTCCTTCAGTTCCTGAATAGATAGTGATTTGTGTATTGACGAGACCAGTGTTTCCATCCTGCAGAGCTGTTAAAAGAGAAACAATCATTAGTTACTGTCTGATCACAATATTTCCTGCCTCACATTAACACAGAGTCACACTGGGAGCTGCCCAGTTCAACCACAGCCTGTGACTGAGGATGTTGAACTGCAAGTAGGACTGGATGATATGACTTGATAAATAATATCTTGATACTTTGAGGACAGAGGTTCTTCATTTTTTCTCAGCCAAGGAGCCCTTACAAGATAGAAAATACATCAGTGACCCCTCATTTTGTCCATCAACTGGAATAATCTGATGTGGTCTATTTATTTTTTTTTACACTGTTTTTTAAGTTATATGAAAGACCAGCACAGGAGAAATGTATTAGAAAGACATTAGACATGTAATAAAAAATATTTGCACCATGTTAACACAGAGTACTCATGCAGAAAGAGCTGGTTTCCATCATTAATCTATCTAATCTAATCTAATCTAATCTAATCTAATCTCATCTAATCTATGGACCCCAATTATGTTTGACATTGTGACATTTATAGATTTCATCATCTACAATCCATAATACCATTAAACGATTTAGAGAATCCTAAGAAATCTCTGCACATAAGGAACAAGGCTGAAAACCAACACTGAATGTCTGTGACCTTTGACCCCTCAGGCAGCACTGCATTAAAAACTGCATTAAAAACCCACATCATTGTATAAAGGAGACTACATGGGCTCAGGAACACTTTGGAAAACCGTCGTCAGTAAACACAGTTTGTCTCTGCAGCTACAAATGCAGGTTAAGACTCGCATTGAAAATGTGTGGTGCATTATGAAGCACAAAATACGAAAACAGAGACCAAACAGGACTGTTGAGCAGCTGAAGTCGTATATCATCAAGAATGAGAAATAATTTCACTTTAAAACTTCAATTAATTAGTGTCTCAGTTCACAAACACTGACTGAGTGTTAAAAGAAAAGCAGATGTATCACAGTGGTGAACATGATCCTGAATCAACTTTTTTGGAACCTGTTGCAGCATCAAATTCAGAATGAGTGTATATTTACAAAGAACAATTAAGTTTATCAGTTTGAACATTAAATATCTTCTCTTTGTACCAAATTCAATTAATATTCTGTTTATTCCCAAAGGGTTGTGGGGGTGGCCGGAGCCTTTCCCAGCTGACATTTGGGCAAAAGGCGGGGTACATCCTGGACAAGTTGCCAGTTCATCGCAGAGAGACGCAAATTTAAAAAAAAATTGCAAATTAGAGTTACCAATTAACCTATCACACTGCATGTCTTCGGACTGTGGGAGGAAGTTGGAGAACCCGGAGAGAACCCACACAGACACGGGGACAACATGCAAACTCTGCACAGAAAGGCCCTGCACAATTTAATGTAGGTCAAAAAAGTTTTTGCAAATCATTGCATTCTGTTTTTATTTAGGTTTCACATAATGTCCCAACTTTTCTTTTTAATTGGGTTGTATTGTAGATTTAAAATCAAAAGATTCACACATTGCATTATCTTGTATTGCATCATTTTCTCAGATATATTGTATCGTTGAACATTTATTGAGATACATATCGAATCGGTCTCAGTCAGTGAGATACACACCCCTAATATATATCTTGATAAAGACATTTTCTCTAAGATAACTTGAGTCTTGTTTGGGATGAAATACACATTGATGGAATCAAACTTTTGCTCCTTTTCAGCTTAAAGTTCTCTGCAGCTCACAGTCTGATCCTGCTGCACTTTGCACAGCCTGAAACTCCGTCACACAAAGATCAGCCTACTGTTACTAACAGCCTGATTATTCCATCATACAACACTAATCTGTCCCTCCTTCCTGTGAAAAACTGAATCAATTTATTTTCACTTTGAATTAGAAAATAGTTGGAGGGACCCCGAGCATGTGAGGACTGTATTAGGACAGACGTGTTGTCAAACTCTGTTTATCATGTTTAACTGCATAAAACACTCATGACAAACTGTTAAATTACATATTTAAATGACATATTAACAACAGGAGATTGTGACGGAAAAACAGAGTGAATGTACTCACCGAGGAAAAAGAAAAGGCAGATCAAAGTGTGATGGACTTTCATCTTGAGGCTCTGGTGGTTTACTGTCGCCTCTCTTCTTTCTTGAGTGATAAACCAGGAACTTCTTACTTCTCTAAATCCTCTAAATGATGGAGTCCCTCCTCTAAACGCAACACACAGCTCTCGACTCTCCTCCCTCCTCTGTCAGTCTTTGATATATATATATATATATATATATATATATATATATATATGTATATATATATATTCATTCTTTAAGTTAGCATTGAAGTGCAACAATAGCTGTCAACAAGAACTTAATTGCTTCATAGTTCAAAAACTTTGCATAAACGGTTTTGCACTTTTCACCGAGGAAAAAAAAAAGCAGATCAAAGTGTGATGGACTTTTCACCTTGAGGCTCTGGTGGTTTACTGTTGCCTCACTTCTTTCTTCACTGGTAAACCAGGAACCTCTTACTTCTCTAAATGATGGAGTCCCTCCTCTAAACACAACACACAGCTCTCTCTCCTCCCTCCTCTTTCTGACAGAGGAGGGAGGAGAGAAGTTTCTGTAACCCACCTTATGGTGCACAGTATACTCAGACCAATAGCTGTCCAGCAATAACTGTCAAGAATAACTTAATTGATTCACAGTTCAAACACTTTACATAAATGGTTTCACACTTGTTGAAAAGTGGAAAATGTTTCTGAAAAGTGATGAAAGTTCACAAATATTCTGGTCTGTTCCTTTAATTAAGTTCAACACAGTTCCTTTTGTACGACCAGTTCAGGCAAACAGGACAGAGTCTCAGGTCAGTTCAATAATAATAATAATAATACATTTTATTCATATTGCACTTTACATTTCAGCAATCTCAAAGTTCTACAGAGCAGAAAAATAATATGATACAATTATAAAATTAAGTTAAAAGGAGAACCTATAAAAGACATTTAGCAAAATGCTTTTCTAAAAAGATAAGCTTTTAGGTCTCGTTTGAAAGTATCTGCAGTCTGTGGGGCCCTCAGGTGAGATCCTGATGAGGAGTGCATTACAGTCGTCCAGCCTGGAGGAGAGGCGTGGACGAGCTTCTCTGCATCTGCCAGGGTGAGTGTTGGACGGAGTTCAGTTCCAAAAGAGCTCTTAAAATGATCAAGAAGTCAAGTAGTACGAGTGGTGCTTTTAAACCCCCTACTACCACACGGTGCGTTCAAGTGATGTGACAGAAGAAAAGGGTGATCTCCTCCTCGGGGCAAAACATGATCTCAGTCCAACTCCTCAGGTTAAGAAGGTGGTCGGATTCGGAGCTGGCTCACCATCTCCCTCGTCAGGGAGAATCCAAAATTCAATCTAAGGGGTTTTGACTCTCCAGAGTTATGAGGTTTCTATCCTCTATGGCCACAGGAACTCAAAAAAATCTCAGACTGCTCCTTTAACAAAATAGTAATTTACATGAACTTAATCAACTTCATCCAATCATGATTTTTAAGATTTTAACCATGAATTATGACTATTTGATGTTTTAACTGTGAAATTGTGTTTCTCCTTAAATCATGAACAGCAGAACATCATACATTATATATCTCACATTTTCAGACTCAGGGTTATTGTGTGTATGTATTCTGAGATGTAGGAGAGCAAGAAAAAAAATCAAAAGGGACAAAATTCTCACATTTCTCTTGTTTATTTCTTTCACATCACAGTAGAAAATACTTTCATGTTTGAGCACAGAGCTTCATCAGAGTGTTAATACACAGCTGAGAGGAGGATCAGATTATTTAGGAACCAAACACAAATCACAAATACATAGTTACATCTGATCTGAATCACAGAAAACAACAGGAGCCTTAAAGCACAGGAACAGAATCCAGGTGTGAATCCAAACATGTCATGTGTGTTGTGTGTGTGTGAGTGTGGAGTAGATTTGGTTCAGATCCCTGGTGGCTGGATGGAGGGTCAGGTAGGTCACGTCTTCAGACGAAGAGACTGGAGGACAGTTCTCATAGTCAGGCATCTGAAAACAAAACAAAAAATATGGTTTTCTACGCTTTTCTAAATTCTGCTGTGTTTTGTCACTTTAACCTGCTCGTCTTGCAGCACCGGATCTGCATTTTATCAGGTTTATTTTAGCCGATCAAATAGCTTATCGACTAAAATAAACCAGTATCGATCGATTCACACGTGCCTTGATAAGCCCTGATACTGATCGTTAGTCCTCTATGTTACTGTGTTCAAACCAGAGGAAGGTTTGAACACTGACTACATTACTACATCATTACTATTACTACATTACATTACTAACTGTATTGTAATATATTTTTAAAGCAACCGTTGTTGCTTTGAACACTAAATTTAACCCTGAAAGAATAATATTTGAAAATTTCTTCAAATGATGTTGTATGTAATTATGTATATGGTACAGTGGTTCATCTGATCCAACAGTGAGAGTAAACAAGAGTTAAAGAAAGTCACCTCCATGTTTGTGTCATCGGCGTTTTCGCTGGTTATCAAACCTGTGGAACAGACAGAATATTTTTCTTGATTATAATGAGTAATAATTGAAAGTGGTGATGAGGTTTGAAGGTCACTCTTGTTGGGTTGAAACAACAGGAAAACAGTCGATGATGAAGCACCAACCACAGAGAAACACAAGAAACAAAAGCAAAGCTTCCTGTACAAAAAGGGGCATTTGGCCGTTCCCATGGCTACCATGTAGAGACCACCTGACTACCACAAACCTTGGGGTAAGATGGCGCCAGTGTGTGTGGCCTGACATCTGTCACTGCCAACATTGTGTGTGTTTGTGCTGTTTCTGTCACTTGTTACTCGTAATGTCAACTCTCTACTGGTGTATGATCACCACACACTCATCTTCAACTTTCTACCAAAGATCTGGTGAAGCTGGATCATGCTGGACATAAAACTTTGCCCCCGTTTCTATTGGGGATCCCAGCTCACCTTTGCTGCGCCCTAGCTCCACCTCTCCGGCGTAAGCGCCCCTGCCACCGAGGTAAACACAGCGGTCAGCTGGTGAGGCTGAAGGCCTGCATGGTGCGCTTTTCTACGGCTTCCTGGACCCCGTCCGCTGGACCCTGTCGACTCCTGGCTGGTATCTGTTGTCGGCCCGGATGAGATGTTCCAGCCCTGCAGCCCCTGCTCTTCCCGTCCCCCCTGGCACACAGGGGGTGAATCTGTGTAACCTGCGGGCTCTGAGTCGGGCTCCTCAGATAGCTGATGCCGCAGAGTTCCTGCCAGGAGTGGCCTGGTAAACGCTAGACCACTAACGAATAAAACTTTTGTTCTTAAGGATTTCTTCACGTCCCGAGGATTGGACTTTGTCCGTGTGACTGAGATCTGGCTGAGTGTTGTGAGTCTAGCGCTTTCACTGAATTTTTACCTCAGAACTGCTGATATTTTGACTCCCCGTGGACGTCAGGCCGAGGTGGAGGAATTGCCTCTGTTTTTAAGAGTCGCTATAAATGTAAGCAGCTATCGTTACCATCCTCGTTCACCAGCTTTGAACTGAACCTGTTGAACTTTGTCGCTCTCACACTCTGTTGTGTGACGTGGTCCATTGGTCTCCTCTCTGTCTGTTTTTAAATCCCATCTTAAAACCCATCTTTTCTCCTTGGATTTTGACACCATGTGAGATGTTGAATGTACTATTAATTTTATTTTATTGTTTCTTTGTTTTTGCTTATTGTTGGATAATTGTATAGCTGTTGTATCTCTTTTTAATCTATTCTTGTATTTTATTCTTTTATTTTGTTTTTATTTATTCTTCTGTACAGCTCTTTGGTCCACTGTGGTTGTTTTAAAGTGCTTTACAAATAAAGTTGGATTGGAATGGATGAAGAGCGCAGTGAGACCTGTGGGTCCCAGCGGTTGTGGTGATCTACTGGTAGCACAGTGTAGCCTGGAGGTCAGCGTGAATGTCATTTCATCTGCTAACCAGAACTGATTCTGAGTTTATTAAACCTGCAAAAAGCAGAAAACTAATTCAACAGTATGTTACTCATTCTTTGGAACCAGGACAAAACTGTATTTTGAGGGGATTCTGTTTTTTTGCTGACTGACTGAGAAATGGGAAGTTTCTGTTGTGTATGTTTCTGTGTAAGTTGCCTCACCGTCAGGTTTGCTTTTCCTCTGAATGCAGATTATCGTCAGCACCAGCCCCGAGATGATGACGACGATGACAAGAGTCACGACCAAGTACAGCGGCACATCTGTGAGCGGTTGAAGAGAAGAAAACATTTGACCAACACCTCAACACCTGCACTGTTTTAAACAAAATATGCAAATTCTCAAAACAAAAGAATATAGTTTACATAAATACACACATTCATGCATCAAAGTACTGTTGAAGAATCTGCTGATGAAGAAAACTTCACTTAGGACACAATGCAGAGAACTGGGGACATAAAAAACACGCTGTGTTCTTGTACCAGACTGCAGCAAACGCTTCGTCACTGTGGTGCTGCTGTTACTATGGTTACTATGGTTACTCACATACATATTCCTTAAAGAGAGGAAGTTAACATCACACTGTGTACAACATGAGAACAACTACGCAGGACAAGCTCAACCCCCCACTGTCAAACACTCCATATAATGTCTCATATAATATAATAATATTAAACTTCTGTCTTTATTGAGCTTTTCTGAACAATGTTACAAAAAAACAATGTTACAAAAAAAACAACGAAAAATTATAAATACACCACTCTAATTCCAACCTATTTGGAGGAAAAATTATTCTCTAAGGATTTATATGTTTGAAATATAATAATTTATAAAATGTTTTGGTGTGCTTTATTTTTTTTTATTTCTAAACTTGCTCTATGTTAGAAAACACCCAGACAAGAATGAACAAGTTCAAGCTATTTAAAAATGTGTTTTAAAACCTTTAAAATCTAAACCTAAACAATACTTACTGATAACACAGGAGTTAAAATGTGCTCATATAGTCGTCTTTGTTCCAAAGTTGTGTTCCAGATTTCTGTCAACTCCATCATTTTTTATAAAAACTTGATTTAATCAGGCATAAAAAGGGTTAGCCTTACTCTGAGGACCCCTGTCTCACTTCCTGGTTTAAAAAAGGCAGGAATATTGCTCAAGTACTGATAAACTTTCTATTTTTCAACAAATTCATCACCGTCACCATCGTGGCTGCGACTGCTGAAGAAGAGTGAGACCAAAAGATGCATCTTGTGTTAAGGTCAAGTTAAACTTTGACCCCAGAAGTTTATACATGATAAATTTTTGTTTTTAAAATGTTATATACAAAGTTTAACTTGTCATTTTGTACATGCATCAGGAAAGTAAATATATAAAGTAAAAGAAAGTAAATTCTGTAACTAGAATGGAAGGTTTGAATTTTCATCAATAAAAACTCCAAGATACTATATAGGATACTTATAGGAGGATACCCTTTCTATTTCAGAACCATCCAAAGTGCTAATTTTGAAATGAACTTCCTCCATAAAGTGGGATCTAGAGAATTGCATTAATTTTGTTTTTTGCTGCATTTAAAACAAGTTTAAGTTCAAAAAGTGAGTTCTGGAAAGACTCAAAACCAGTCTGCAAAGTGGGGGATGAATAAAGCACCGTATCATCGGCATAAAAATGTACCTTACAGCCATTATTGAAAGAGGCAATGTTATTAATATACAGTGTGAAAAGTAAAGGGCCTAATATTGAACCCTGCGGTACACCTTTGGTGACATTCAAAATGGTGGACTGAGTAAAGTCAGCAACAACAGACTGAGTTCAATCTGTAAGATAACTTGTAAACTAGTGGCAAACATTCTGATCTAGACCAGCAGAGTCGAGTCTATCTATTAAAATTGAATGATTAACTGTGTCAAAGGCTTTGACAAGTCAATAACCAAGGCAGCGCAGTGGACGTACCTGTAGTTGGTGTTGTTTCAGTGTCCTGTTCAGAGCTGAAACTCAATTAAATACAATTTATTTCAGTCAAAGACGTTTATGTATCAGATACAGTGTGTAGTTGTACCTGTAGTCGGTGCTGGTTCACTCTGTGTTGTGGTTGTTGTTGTGGAGACTGATGGGACTGATGTTGAAGCTGGTAGTATCACGTCTGGTCCTGAAGCGGTTCGATCTGTGAACAACAAAAACATACAGATTAAAAACCCCTGATGAGAGAGATGAGATACTGTGTGTGAGTCAGCTGCACTGTTGGTTTTCAATTGACTGAATTTCAAACATCAGCAGCTGGCAGTGAAAACTTTCTTCAGACCTCCAGAGACACAAACATGATCATTCTCTTCCATTTTCAACTCAAGTCAGTTTCATTCACAGATCACCAACAGATCATAACAGAAGTTATCTCAGTGCACTTTTCAAATAGAGCACTTAAAGTGGAAACTCACCATCTGTGACACTGATGTTGAACTTGCGGTAGAGATCTTGTGATAAAGATCTGTCTATAGCACACCTGTACCGTCCTGAGTCAGACTGGTTCAGCTGTGTGATGCTCACATACACAAATCCTGCTGTAGATGCTTTTATAAATTCAATGCTGTATGAGCCATTCTGAACTTTATCACCACTTGTTTGAACAAGAATGTCTTTTTCTTCACAGTCATCCCTGCAGAAGTACATCCTGCTTCCAACACTACTAAAGACACATTGAACTACAATATTTCCTCCAGTTCTTGTGTAGAGGGTTTTTTCTTCAGGAGGATTTCTCTGCAGCACAGCTGTTGAAAAGATGAACAACAGTTACCATCTTTAGTTCCTGTAAGAAATCACAATAATTCCTGTTTCAGATCTGATCTACAGTCACACTTGAAGCTGCTCAGATCAAACAGTCTGTGACTGCTGATCATTGTTTAATGATTTAACTGATTTAGGTTCTTTCACCAAAGATTTAGTGCATCATAATCTCACAACCTGCCCACAATTAGATTTGATTTGAATTATATGTGTTTTGATGCTTTCAGGAAGCAATTACCTTCACAAGTTTAAGGGGTAAAAAGTGATAATGTTTAATGTTTGTCCTTTATGCACAAGTTCTTTTATAAAAGTTCATTTAAAGCACAACATGGATCAAAAAAAGACCCAAATGAGTTTTTAATTTCTTTTTAATCTTTCCAATAAATTATTTTCATCATTCAGTTTTGCAGGTATTCTTTGATTAAAAGTTAATCAAAGATCATCACAGATCCTTGTTTTCATTTTTCCTTACTTACTGTCTGACTGTTTCTTTGCTCTATCTTTGAAATAAGTGTATTTATTTTCCAGGAATTCATTAAATATCTTCTTTTTTTAAATGATTGCAAATCATTATTTATGGGAAATACTAGATGCAAGTTTGGTTGTGTTCCCAACCAACACCACCAGACTAATTTACAAATGTGATTAATCTGACAGAACAAATGAAACATGAGCTCAGAGATTCATCTGGTTCCCAGGCTAATTAATAAGTAAGTACAAACTCACCGTCTACAACAATGATTCTAATCTGATGGTACTCATTTCGTTGTCCAATCAAACCACACCGGTACAGTCCAGAGTCAGACTTCATCAGATTTCTGATGGTCACAAAAACATTTGCTCCTCCAGAAGTTCTTTTAAATTCAATGCTGTATCTGTCTCTCTGATCTCTGGGGGCAGTTGTTTCAATGAGAATGTTTTCTGCACATGTTTCCTTGCAGAAGTACATCCTGGTCCCACCAGAAGAAAAGGGAAATTGAACTGAAAAATCTTCTCCCTGAGGTTTTGAATAGACAATGATTTGGGCATTGACGAGACCAGTGTTTCGATCCTGCAGAGCTGTTAAAAGAGAAACAATCATTAGTTACTGTCTGATCACATTAACACAGAGTCACACTGGGAGCTGCCCAGTTCAACCACAGCCTGTTACTGAGGATGTTGAACTGCAAGTAGGAGTGGTGAGAGATTCCAGGTCTGCATACAAAATTATTGAATCTAGCAAGGGAAATTCTGGAGTCGACACCATCAACACCATTGTATCTCCTGTATTGCCACATCCTCCTGTTTTCTCAGACACTGACTGTAATACTTTTCTTAAATATTTTGTTGATAAAGTCTCCTTATCCTCCAATCATCTGCCTGTTGGTATCCCCTGCCCCACAATTTTGGGCTCCAACTCACCTATATCTATGGACGACATCTCCAATTTGTTGTCCAAAATCAAGCCATCATCCACCCCTTTCGACATTCTACCTTCTTCTCTGTTTTTTAAAGTCTTTAATTCCATTATATCCATGATCAATCTCTGCCTTTCAACTGGCTCAGTCCCTTCCCAATTGAAACATGCTGATATGCAGCCCTTGCTGAAAAACAAAAACAAATCTTGACTCTTCCCTCCTAAAAAATTACAGCCCTATCTCTAAGCTGCCTCTTCTGTCCAAACTCCTGGAAAAAACTGTTGCTGGGCATCTTTCTTCAGTTATAGATTCACATATGTTGTATGACACCTTTCAGTCCGGTTTTCGGAAGCTGCACTCCACTGAAACAGCCTTGGTTAAAGTCACTAATGACATCCTGATGGCGGCGGATGATGGAAAATGCTCTCTCCTTGTTGTATTAGATTTCAGCTCAGCTTCTGATACGGTTGATCACAAGATCCTCGTGAGCAGGATTATGCTATTTCTGGGTCTGCATTAGACTTTTTGGAATCATATCTGACAGATAGGAGTTTTTCTGTGTCTGTGGGTCAGTTTATGTCTGACCCGGCACCTTTGTCATGTGGTGTCCCGCAGGGTTCTGTCCTCGGTCCTATGTTATTTGCCATTTATATGTTGCCTATGTCGAATTATTGGTCTTTTCAAAGGCATTTCCTCTCATTTCTATGCAGATGACATTCAACTATACTGTTCATTTATATCTGAAGAGGTACACAAACTATCCATTTTGATTGATTGTCTGGAGGCCATTCAAATCTGGATGTCAGACAACTTCCTTCAGCTTAATAATGAAAAGACAGAAACACTAATTGTTGCCCTGTTGCCCTTGTGTCCAGCGCAAACTTTGTAATTTAGGTGTCATATTTGACCAAGGCCTACCTGTTAAAAGAAAAGCTGATGTATCACAGTGGTGAACATGATCCTGAACCAACATGTTGCAGCATCAAATTCAGAATGAGTGTATATTTACAAAGAATGATAAAGTTTATCAGTTTGAACGTTAAATATCTTCTCTTTGTACTGAATGCAATTTAATATAGGTTAAAAACATTTTTGCAAATCATTGCATTCTGTTCTTATTTGGCTTTTACACATTGTCCCAACTTTTCTTTTTAATTGGGCTGTATTGTAGATTTAAAATCAAAAGATTCACACATTATCTTGTATTGCATCATATCGTATCATGACAGAGCTGAATTGTATTGAACCGTTTCGATCGTTATTTAAACATTTCTAAGATGTATTATATCATTGAACATTTATTGAGATACATATCAAATTGGTCTCAGTCAGTGAGATACACACCCATCAATTTAATGATGGGTGTGTCTGGAGGGACCCCCAGCTCCCGGTCAGCTAAGCTAGAAAAGCTAGAAATGTACATGTAAGGACTGTATTGGGACAGACGTGTTATCATACTCTGTTTATCATGTTTAACTGCATAAAACACTCATGAGAAACTGTTAAATTACATATTTAAATGATATATTAACAACAGGAGATTGTGACGGAAAACCTAAGTGAATTTACTCACCGGGGAAAAAGAAAAAGCAGATCAAAGTGTGGTGGACTTTCATCTTGAGGCTCTGATGGTTTACTGTCGCCGCTCTTCTTTCTTGAGTGATAAACCAGGAACTTCTTACTTCTCTAAATGATGGAGTCCCTCCTCTAAACACAACACACAGCTCTCGACTCTCCTCCCTCCTCTGTCAGTCTTTCTGACAGAGGAGGGAGGAGAGTAGTTTCTGTACAGTACACTCAAACATGTTTAGGACCAGTTTCTGACCACTTTAGTTATACATACATACATACATACATATATGTATATACAACTTTAATGACATCCCATTCCTAATCCGTAGGGTTTAATTTGGAGTTGGCCCACCCTTTGCCTCTATGACAACTTCAACTCTTCTGGGAAGGCTTTCCACAAGGTTTAGGAGTGTGTGTGAGGTCATCTGGAAAATAACTAAAGCTGTAAAACAAATGACTATTTGATGTTTTAACTGTGAAATTGTGTTTCTCCTTAAATCATGAACAGCACAACATCGTACATCATATATCTCACATTTTCAGACTCAGGGTTATTGTGTGTATGTATTCTGAGATGTAGGAGAGCAAGAAAAAAAATCCAGTGAAGGTCACACATCTAACATTTTTGACTTGTTTATTTGTTTCACATCACAGTAGAAAATACTTTAATGTTTAAGCACAGAGTTTCATCAGAGTGTTTGAAGTATACAGGTTCAATTTGGTGATAAACACAAGAGCAGAGTTAATACACAGCTGAGAGGAGGATCAGATTATTTAGGAACCAAACACAAATCACAAATACGTAGTTACATCTGATCTGAATCACATTACAAAACAACTTGAGCCTTAAAGCACAGGAACAGAATCCAGGTGTGAATCCAAACATGTCATGTGTGTTGTGTGTGTGTGAGTGTGGAGTAGATTTGGTTCAGATCCCTGGTGGCTGGATGAACAGTCAGGTAGGTCACGTCTTCAGACGAAAAGACAGGAGGATAGTTCTCATAGTCAGGCATCTGAAAACAAAACAAAAAAGATGGTTTTCTACACTGGTTGTTGCTCGTAGTGAGAGGGAGAAGAGATAAAACATTCAATAACAGGTTTCTCATCCATGTATTTTGTCTTTTTTAAATTCTGCTGTGTTTTGTCACTTTATCCTGCTCGTCTCGCAGCACCAGATCTGCATTTTATTCAATTTATTTTAGCCGATCAACTGTCTGATATCGATCAATTCACACGTGCCTCTATAAGCCCTGATACTGATCGTTAGTCCTCTCTGTTATTGTGTTCAAACCAGAGGAAGGAAGGATCCTACAGAAACTAATACAGCATCATGCAGCCATAAACACTCTATATTTGATTACATTACTGACTACATACTTTTAACAGGTAGTTACTAACTGTACTGGAATACATTTTTTAAAGTAACCAGTGTTGTTTTGCACACTAAAGTTCACTCTAAGAAAATATTATTTGAATATTTCTTCAGATTATGTTTACATTCCACAGCAGGTCAGTTAATCATCTCAGTTAATCTCTGATGATAATCTGGTACACTGGTTCATCTGATCCAACAGTGAGAGTAAACAAGAGTTAAAGAAAGTCACCTCCATGTTTGTGTCGTCTGCGTTTTCTCTGGTTATCAAACCTGTGGAACAGACAGAATATTTTTCTTGATTATCATGAGTAATAATTGAAAGTGGTGATGAAGTTTGAAGGTCACTGTTGTTGGGTTGAAACAACAGGAAATGATGAAGCACCAACCACAGAGAACCACAAGAAACAAAAGCAAAGCTTCCTGTTTCTCAAAGTAAAAAAACAACAACATAATTCTTATTTAGCTTTTAATTTAGAAGGGCTACAAAGTTGACATGTTATGATTGAGACACATATTATTCAACAATCCTGTTCAGAAATAGAAAGGTTACCAGTGGTTGAGCAGTACCAGGAAGTGAGACAGGGGTCCTCAGGGTATAGCTTAACCTTTTTTTTTAATGCCCGATTAAATAATAAACAGAAATGTATGTTATTTTCATCCCAGGCAAATTTGAATGATTTAAGTAGGCGTGTTTGTGAGTCTGTCTGTTTGTGTCATGCTTGCTCTTATTTGTTCCAGAGTATCAAACTGAAATGTGTATTGCTGCAATCGGTGGTTGAAACCTTGCTGCAAGTCTGACTGACTGAAAAGTCACTGTTGGTGAGAAATGGGAAGTTTCTGTTGTGTGTGTTTCTGTGTAAGTTGCCTCACCGTCAGGTTTGCTCTTCCTCCGAATGCAGATTATCATCAGCACCAGCCCAAAGATGATGACACCGATGACAAGGCTCACAACCGTATACAGAACCACATCTGTGAGAGCTTGAAGAGAAGAAAAAGTTTGACCTGAGGCCCTGTTCATTAATACTAACACCTCAATAACGGCACTGTTTTAAACAAAATATGCAAATCCTCAAAACAAAAGAATATTGTTTACATAAACACACAGATTCATATATCAGAGTAACTGTTGACGAAGAAAACTTCACTCAGGTCAGCAAAGTCAGTCACATTAGACCACATTCCTGATGCTGTGATGCTGCTGTTACTATGGTTACTATGGTTACCCACATACATATTCCTTACAAAATGTATCCTGTAAGGATTTACATATAAATTAAATATATGTAAAATATTTATTAAATGTTTTGGTCTGCTTTATTTTTTCTTTCTTTAAACTTTAAATTTTGTTTAAACAACAAGAATTTACAACTTCAAACTGTTTAAAAATGTGTTTAAAGACTTCAGAATCTAAAAGTAACAACACCTGCTGTTAACATAGACGTTAAAAAACTTTTTTTCCAGGAGGAAAAGTTCATCGAGCTAAACTAGCTGACAGGTTTTGTTTGGTGCTGTAAATACACTTAAATATACTTTCTTTCAGTCAAAGACTCGTATCAGATACAGTGTGTGGACGTACCTGTAGTTGGTGTTCGTTCAATCTCCTGCTCATCAGAGCTGAAACTCTGTGCTGTGGTTGTTGGTGTGGTGACTGATGGGACTGGTGAATTTTGCGATATCAAGACTTGTCCTGAAGAATAAAAACAAAAACATAGAGATTAAAAAACGCTGACACAAACATGATCATTCTCTTCCATTATCAACTCAAGTCAGTTTCATTCACAGATCACCAACAGATCATAACAGAAGTTATCTCAGTGCACTTTTCAAACAGAGCACTTAAAGTGGAAACTCACCATCTGTGACCATGATGTTGAAGTCGTGGTAGAGATCTGGTGATAAAGATCTGTCTAAGGCACACCGGTACCGTCCTGAGTCAGAATGGTTCAGCTGTGTGATGCTCACAAACACAAATCCTGATGTATCTGCTTTTATAAATTCAATGCTGTATGAGCCATTCTGAACTTTACGACCACTTGTTTGAACAAGAATGTCTTTCTCTTCCCTACAATCATCCCTGCAGAAGTACGTCCCACTTCCAACACTAGTAAAGGAGCATTGAACTACAATATTTCCTCCAGTTCTTGTGTAGAGGGTTTTTTCTTCAGGAGGAGTTCTCTGCAGCACAGCTGTTGAAAAGATGAACAACAGTTACCATCTTTAGTTCCTGTAAGAAATCACAATAATTCCTGTTTCAGATCTGATCTACAGTCACACTTGAAGCTGCTCAGATCAAACAGTCTGTGACTGCTGATCATTGTTTAATAATCTGATTGATGTTGGTTCTTTTACCAAAGATCTTATCTCACAATTCGCCCACAATTGGATTTGACCTCATTATATCTGTTTTGATGCTTTAATGAACAATCAGCTGTGACAGTTAGTGGTCCGGTTGCCAACCACCTGGTCACTAAAAGTCTATATGAGGAATCACAACACTTCACTCTGCTTGACTCGTCTTTCCATTCACACCCTGAAGACCCACTGTAGGTTGAAACCAGATAAAGTTAAATAATGGCTTTTTAAACTAGTAAGTGTGCCTGAAGTGAGCCGAGTGACTTCTGTTTTTTTCTTAGTTGACCTGTTTGACTTCATGAGCACCTTCATTAGCAACTGTGACCACCTGGTATCTTTTTTTCTTCTGTGAACTTTTAATCACATTTTTATCACTCTCTATATGCTGACTGAACTGATATACAGTCAGCACAGATGTTTAACTGTCTGATGTGAGAATGAAAACATATGAAAAATATCATACAGCACATCCTACTTTCACCTGTGAGTTTCTAACCTGGCATCACCAGACTAATTTACAAATGTGAATAATCTGACAGAGTAAATGAAACATGAGCTCAGAGATTCATCTGGTTCGGAGGCTAATTAATAATTTAAAAAAACGAACAAAAATGAACTGGTGTGTGTGTCCCAGTTTCAGTTTATCAGTTAGTTACAGCAGACCTGTTGGTTATAAATGAGAATTTATCAGTGAAGAGTCAAAGTTTTCTTCAGACTAGAAAGAACATTTTCATGACTTTAAATTCAAACTCACCGTCTACAACAATGATTCTAATCTCATGGTACTGATGATTTCCTGGTTCAGTCAAAACACACCGGTACCGTCCAGAGTCAGACTTCATCAGATTTCTGACGGTCACAGAAACATCTGCTCCTCCAGAAGTTTCTTTATATTCAATGCTGTATCTGCCTCTCTGAGCTCTGACATCAGTTGTGTGAATGAGAACATTTTCTCCACATGTTCTCTTGCAGAAGTACATCCTCCTCCCACCAGAAGAAAAGGGACATTGGACTGAAAAATCTTCTCCCTGTGTTTTTGAATAGACAGAGATTTGTGCATTGACGAGACCAGTGTTTCCATCCTGCAGAGCTGTTAAAAGAGAAACAATCATTAGTTACTGTCTGATCACAATATTTCCTGCCTCACATTAACACAGAGTCACACTGGGAGCTGCCCAGTTCAACCACAGCCTGTGACTGAGGATGTTGAACTGCAAGTAGGACTGGATGATATGACTTATAAATAATATCTTGATACTTTGAGGACAGAGGTTCTTCATTTTTTCTCAACCAAGGAGCCCTTAAAAGATAGAAAATACATCAGTGACCCCCTCATTTTGTCCATCAACTGGAATAATCTAAGGTGGCCTATATATTTTTTTGTCAACACAAAACTGCAGGAATTTATAGATTTCACCATCTACAATCCATAATATCATGAAAAGATTCAGAGAATTCAGAGAAATCTCTGCACATAAGGAACAAGGCTGAAAACCAACACTGAATGTCTGTGACCTTTGACCCCTCAGGCAGCACTGCATTAAAAACTGCATTAAAAACCCACATCATTGTATAAAGGATCGTACATGGGCTCAGGAACAGGAGTCCACATTTCAGATTGTTTTCACAAATCATGGACGTCGTGTCCTCCAGGCTAAAGAGGAAAAGGACCATCCAGATTGTTACCAGCACTAACTTCAAAAGACAGCAGCTGTGGTGGTAACTAACTAACTTTTTTGAACCTGACTTGTATTTGAAATAAACATCTTTTCTAAAATAAATATTTATATCATGATAATTTCAATAAATGAATCTGAAAACTTTTGACAGATTTGGGCTGCAGGCCACAAGTTGAGTATGACTGTTTTAAAATGTTGCACTTAAAGAGTTCACAAAGCCACAAACCACAAGAACTCAGTGAGATTTTCAACACGATCCTCTGTTACACTCTCTCTTCCCATTCATGCGACCAAAGATGAAAGAACTGACTGAAGTCAGTCCAAAGAGTTTTGACTGAGTATTTGTTAGATGTTTAAACAATTTAATCAGGAGTTTGTATTTTATTTTGGTGCAACTGTGAACAAAATTATTTAATAACCAACACATCAAGTTGTTTCCACACCACTGTTTTAAAAATCTGTCTGTAGGATGATATATCTTTTTTTAAATGTAAAAAACAAAGTAAATGTACTTACAGAGGAAGAGGAAAAAGCAGATCAAAGTGTGATGGACTTTCATCTTGAGGCTCTGCTGGTTTACTGTTGCCTCACTACTTACTTCACTGGTTAATCAGGAACTTCTTACTTCTCTAAATGATGGAGTCCCTCCTCTAAACATGACACACAGCGCTCTGCTCTCCTCCCTCTTCCGTCAGTCTTTTTTCCTGCTGCAGGTTTCTTGCACATTTGTGTGAATCTTCATTAACACTGTCATTAAAACTCATCATATCATGGTCTTTTCTGACTGGCCGGCAGGTGTGCATTAAAACCGTCAACCACACACGTAGTTCAGCTAAATCATTGGTCAAAATCCATCCTCTACCCAACTTATAACCATAGCAACAATAAAGAGCACAGCTGTCAACGCTCACACCACTTCCTAACTGAAGGCGATATGAACGAGTGAGCGAACAGCTCCCTGCTTCAGTTCTCCCGTCCTCACAAAGGACGGGGTTTGAAAGGAAAAAAGGGAGTTACAAGTTAGTAAACTGTCCTCCAACTATATTTTAAAAACAGTCTGATTTGAGAAAATTTAATTACTTATGATTAAATAACTCAGACATCTAATTTCCTCTTCTACAGAGGGAGGAATCTGAAGCACACTGCTGCAACATCACTCGTATAGAGATACTGGTTTGCTCCACCATTCCAGTTATTATTATTGCAATTTATTATTCCCTGTCATGACAACAATAAGCTCTTGCTTCATAACTTTGGATTTTGAGTGCAAACTTTTAACCATATAAATCTGCAAATGCTTTTATTTCATGTTGTTTGAAAACAACCGTGGTATAAGTTGGATAATGAATGAGTAGGTGTATGTTAAATGTTTTGAGGTCACTTCATGTGGTTGGTGGTTATTCACCTCTGCATCGTGCCTTTAAACTGTTTCCCAGTCCTGGCCCTCAGGGCTCAGTGCCCTGCATGTTTTAGATGTTTTCTTGCTTCAACACACCTGATTCAAATGATCAACTCATCATGAAGCCTCCACAGAGGTCTGATAACAACCTGATTATTTGAATCAGGTGTGTTAAAGTTGGGAAACATCTAAAACATGCAGGGCAGTGAAACACTGGTTAAAGGCACACCTACTCATTGATTATCCTTTATTTGGAAGTGATTTTGTTGTCATATTTCTGTGATAAACCAGTGTTGTGAGTCAAATACTTACTGTCAGTTAGTTCATGTGTAATCAATTAATT
>JAJHUR010122191.1:1867-12386 GCA_027495735.1 Lutjanus campechanus | reverse complement strand
GGGGAGATCTACAGGTCTATTGAGCATCTTGATAAAATGGTGAGCACTGAGATATATTTGATCCAAATGTGAGATTACTTGTGGGACAAAGTGTTTGAAGCAAGGTTTTTGGATTTATCGTCAGCACATATTAAATTAGACATTCATGTCACACTGAGCCAGACCCATAATGCTTATATGAAATGGATTGGCATTTGAATACCTCATTTGCTTCAATGTGACTGTTTAATGTACCTGCTAAAAAATACACCATGTTTCAGGACTTTAAAATACAGAGGGACAGAAAGGATTTGTTATGACTGTGAAGTTTGTTTTCTTGAACAGGAATTACTGCTTTTTTTTTTAAATCATAAGAAAATCAACTTCTCTAGAGATCACAAGGTATTTGAGCATAAATCAAACATAACAAAACAAATCAAATGCAGTAATTATCCATGTGTTTCTATTATGGAATGGAAAAGCAGGTCAAAAAAGAAATTTTGATGTGTTTTTACTAAGAAATAAGCTGTCTATAAAAGTCGATAGTCTATGCTTTTAGGACAAGAGGGGATATTAAAGCTTTATGCCCCTTTTTGTTTCTCTGCCTGTGAAGGGGATGGGCATTATAGAACAGCTGGATCCCATGTCTTTCACCAACTACTTGAAGAAGTACCGCAACACCATCTGTGGGCGTCACCCGATTGGAGTGCTGCTAAATGTAAGTACCACAGGAGAAGAGCCTGTGTGTATTGTGTATTGGTGTTTAACATGTTGTGGCTGTGTTGATGGAGGTTCAGTTGACTGTTGGAAAAGCTCCTTCCCCCTTAAGCTTTCACATACAATGAGCCTCATGCAAGAACATTTTCGTATTCTTGTCTTAAATTTCTCGTACTTTTTTGTATGAAGGGCTCATATGAACATGCCACGTTAGATTCAACAAACACTCGTAACTTCAGAAAACCGTGTAAATTATCCACCTGTGCGTATTTGAATGCACGTGCACAACACTTGTAAATTAGTATAATTAACGCCCCAGTAATACCATATAGGGCTGCACTTCCTGCTCCATATATCAGGCAGTGTTCATTCATGAAAATGGCATCAAAGAGAATAAAGAAGAACTTTACGAGTATGGAGTTTGACGTCCTGCTTTCAAAGATCCATGAAGGAAAATCTGTCATTTTAATAGCATCAGCAGTGAAATTAAAAGACCTGCTAAAGCAAAGAAACTGGAAAAGTGAGTGCTGTTATCTGAATGTCGGACTGTCACTGAAATAAAGGAGAAATGTCTCGATATGAAAATAACTTAAGAGGGGGAAAAAAAGACGACTCACCACAGCCACAGTAAGGAGCGATCGAAAACTGCTGCGAGAGTAGAGGGCTGAGGAGAAGTTTTCATCACGGAGACAGAGGACAATAAGTGAGGATGTTCGCCTAGACAGAGACTTTATAAACTTGCATCTGCAGATATACGGCCAATACACCTGACAGCGGGTAATAATAGATCATTGAATGAATGATGAGAGGCTTTATATGTAAATTTACAATTATATTATAATTTGAAATGTTGTCAAACAGGATAGTGTTGATATAATTATGCAGTGTTTTTATTTCAAACCCAAAATGTCTTCAAACTAATGAAATATACAGTAAAAAAAACTCTGCTCACAAGTTCTCTTAAATCACCTGTAGACACCACCTGAGACCAAATCTGTTCATATGAGCGGTTCTTGCATGAGGCCCAATGTTCTTGATTTTGGACAAGAACCCTGTATAGGGGATCCTAAACTAAATATGCATTTGATGGCCACACACACTGCATCGTGCTAAAAGACTAAGACCAAAGCTACGTGTCCTAAGCAAAAAGTTATCACCCTCGCCAGCTGATGATCCATATAAGATACAGAAACAGAATAGTTCTTGTGTTGCAGTATAGAGACATCTAGTATTTTCGTTCTAGTATTTCAAGAATGACAAGGAAAGAAGACCAGACTTCTTTTATTTTAACACAGTCAACCTGCAGCCTCTTTCACACTAGGATTGGGTAAAATCTTAAAAATTACAAACTGGCCATTGTCAGCCCAACAATCACTGATTGCCTATATATTCACCCGTTTCAGCAGGGACGTGTGTGAGCTGTTACGTCCAGTAAATAAACAAAATAAATTTTAAAAATGTAAAAACAGGACATATTGTTACTTTTTTTTTTCCTTACTAAAGGGAAAAGAAGACAACTGTTCATCTTCTGAATCAAAGTTTTTCTCTTCTTCCGAACTCAGACGAGCTTAATTGCCTAATTAGATTATTATAAAACACAGTTCATTCAGACTTGACAGACAGAAACAAAATAAAATGTCTTGGTTAGTCTTTCCACTGTTTCAACAATCACCAACTCTGTTCTGGCTGAAATAAATTCTTAATTCACCACATTAGATGGGAAAATATTTTGGCTGTACAAGCTGTTTTCCTCTCACTTGTTCTTGGCTCAGTGGGTGTGCACGGTGCTGCTGAATGAGCGGGCGTACCAGGCTCGAAATTAACTTTTTTTTCCTCAGTGTCCTGCAACTGTCCGTAATTCTACTTTCACTTGTCCCAGACTTAATAGCTAATGTCCCAAATATAGTTTTTTTTACATTCAACATGATAAATATAGGTTTAATAACTTTGTTTTGCATCACATCATTGAGTCATTCTGGTTTGCTGTGAAATTGCTCTTGAATATGAATAAAAATGGAAATCACCCTCCATGCAGGTGTTTGGACACAATCAGTTTTCATTATTCTTTTAGTGATTAGTTGACTTTCTTGTTTATTTTTAACCGTGTGATCAATAAATGCATCACTGCAAACTGCAGTACACATACAAACCAGTTTCTGATTGATATACAGCGATGGAAATTCACCTTACTGGTATAATTACTAAGCTGTTATTGGGCAATCACTGTTTAGGGGAGTGAACAGTCAGCTGACAGTGAAGAGGAGTAAAACAAAAGATCTGTTAGTCATATAATAAACCTCCTGTTATGAGAATGGGACACGCCACATTGTGTGAATCCGTGACTAAGTGGATGTTTGATGTTATTGTTTTGCAGGCGGTGGCTGAACTGAGGAAGTCTGGTTTAGAAATGAACTTCTCTTTCCTGAACTACGCCCAGTCGAGTGAGTGCAGGACATGGGAGGACAGCTCCGTGAGTTACGCTGCCGGGGCGCTCATCGTTCATTGAGGTCGACTTTTGCAGGGGCCACTGCAGCGCCGTCACCCTGCCCTTACTATCTATCGCCATAACCTGACCCAGACACCCTCCCTCTCACCCCACCCCTGAGTTACGCCCACTATTTGCAGGAAGGACCTAGACACTCGAAGCCAATACAGTCTTCTTTCCCTGTCTCTCTCTCTCTCTTTCTCTCTCTCTCTCTCAGCTCTCCTCCGCCTTTCTCCACCCTCCTCTCAGTTTGAAGTGTGTCTCAGAGCTTTTGGTTGAAACATTTTGTTTGAAGTGCAGTTTTGAGATTATGTAGGAGCAAGTGGTATGAGGAGATCGGTGGGAAGAGTGCGTTTTAGTTTGGCTCGGAGTAAGCGTTTGGGAGGGGAAATCTTATTTGCAAGGACTTTAGTCGTCCTCTTAGTCCTCTTTTTGTTTTCCTGACTGAATGATGGATTTGAGTTGTAACAATGCAATCTTTACATTTGGACTCTTGGCGATCTGTGCTCATGTAATTTGCCTCAGAAAAGGAATGAAAATAAAACTGCAGATCTTAATGGAGAATATTGAAATGTTGCCAGATGAAAATGAAATGAGTGTTTTGACTGACTGCTTCAAGCTACATGCGACTGAAAAGTGTCATAGGTGATTACTACCATTGTTCAACATATGTTGTAGTTGCTAACAAAAGGGCTACACCCAGCAAAGTTCACTAACCCCCCTACTGTACAAAACCAAAAACTTTATTACTCTCAGTTTATTAAATATTATCCTCTATTCATATTTTATTCCTTTTATTTCTCCCTCTTTTAGTAGTTTTATTAGACATGATAGTATTTACTCAAATAGTGTGTGGAGACGAACAAAAGCAGTGTTGTCGGTTAAAGCCATCAACATGGATCGCCCAATAAATTAGTGTGTGCAACACTGCTCCCAGATTCCAATTATATTCTTGTAGCATTCTAGATGTGTTTTGCGAGGTCCAGACCGCTGCTACAGATAGGGATGCACCGAAACTGATACCAGCGTCGGGTATTGGCCTGATACTGCGCTCACGTACTCGCCGCTTCAACACGAGTAATTTGATAAAACATCTGAAGAACCAGCACGGTGCAGAGTTCAAAGAGTTTGCTAATACTTAACTCTCTTTTCTTGGTTGCGTCATTTACAGCGAGAGTTTTTCTTTCTTTGGCAACGGTCCGTAAAAATGTTTAACAGTCCATAAAACTGAAACAAAGTTAAAGTGCACCTGTAGACCGTAGCCATTGTCCACTAAGGCGTAAACTAGTTGAATACCTCGGCTAATTAATGCAGAGACAAAGAAAAAAAAACCACAGCTGCCACAATTCTGTAACCCAGTCCAGGGTCAAAACTTGTCTTTGTATTATCTTCTTTATTCACCTGTCGCCAAAATACCAGTACAGTGCACCCAGCTGACTCTCTTGGATTCACAGCAGCAACACTGTACTCTTAAACTCTTATAATAGTATCTTAGGCAAAGGGGACCCGGAAGAAGCAACTTCAATACTACACATGCAAATGTATAATTAAAATAATAGTTAAAGTGCTATAAATAATAACCTTAATTCTGCAAGTCCAAATTCAAAAGTTTCAAATTTGAAATATATTATGCACACAGTAAACTTGTAAAAGCTTAATAAGGAACGCAAAATTAGCACGGTGACTTAATACAAATAACCAAAAAATGTAATACGTACAGTAACCACGATGACACTAGCAGCAGGACACAGGAACACTTTGTTACATTTAGAAAGTGAGGAACATCTGATGAAAATAAAAGTCAGTGTAGGAACTGTAATGGCATTATTAACTTCTACTCGGTATCAGCAAGTACACAAGTGTAAGTGCTCGTTCTCGGCCTGAAAAAAGTGGTATCGGTGCATCCCTAGCTACAGAAATGTAATCAAAGCTGGATATTGTGTAAATTACTCCAACACTGACACCTCTAGGCTTTGTTTACACTGCCACCCTGAATCTGTAGTCGATGAATTATCAGTGTAGGAGACCCGAGTGAAGATTTCTTTGTCGCTTGACTTTTTGTTACACACTCAATTCTGTAAGAGCAGCAAAGCTTTTGTTGTGGCCTGAACAAAGTGGCGAAGTGGTTAAAAAAAAAAGAAAAGGCCTGGTTGAATTGTAGGAACTGTTATTATATCTGTTTACTAGGTAGTAATTTACATGTTTGATTTAAGAATGCCAAAAATGTATTGGGAAGATCCAAGTCTTCATCTTTATTTAAGGTTTGCGTTGCAGTTTTGTTTGCCTCAGTGTATGAGAGTTAACTTCAGATTTACTCCAGAGGCAGTAGCTAAAACAAGTAGTAGATGGCCTGAGTTTTAAGATCAGCACAAAGTCATAATCCTTTGCTTGAAGGTTTAATAATCTAGCCAGAAAAGTGACAGTTGTTGCTCCCCGCACATTTTATTGGATCTGATTCTGTTTTTAAAAAAAGAAGAATAAAAAAGAATATTTGTATTTTGAAATGTCAAGCATGAGGATCGCAATTATTACAAAAAAAAAGATAGTGTTTGTAGTGTGATGTAGACCTGCTGCCTGAAATACTCCTCTAATATTTCCATAGATTTACAAAGCTGCATACAGAAGCTGATTCATAGTGGCAGTAAAGGCTTTCAATGAGAATATGATATAGGCGGCACGATGTCTGCTGTCCTGTCGTTTGATATTTCAGTATCACTGACTGACTTTTGCTGCTGAAGTCAAGTATTCCCACTTAAACGATGCAGTCCTCTTAACATCCCTCTTGGCACCGTAAGAGGCGTCGCACTTAGCATTAAGCTACAATGTCTGGTTGAACCAAGCGGGCACCGACTGACGTTAATTTAAGGGAAACTAGTAAAGCATGACACACTGTGCTATTGTGCCTTTTATCACTGTTGCACATATACATTTAAAGCGTATTCTCACTTTTAGTCTTATTTTAGAATGTGTTCTTTGAGTTTTTGTTTTGTTTTTTTTCCACATGTACCTTTCCCCTTTTGCCTAGTGCCCAACAGTGTCTCCAGCTCACCCAGCACTCCAGGAGTGTGTGACCTGTCCCCTCCCTCCTCATCTGTTGGTCTAAAATGGCACCAACTGTTATCTCCTTTCTCCAGCAGGGAGTGGTGTTCTGTTTTCTCCACCTCACCTCATTCCTGTAGAGAGACAAAGGCTGAACCTCAACACTGTTCATTTTCTGTTTATGGATCTTTGTTTGTCTTTTAGAAAATTGTTTTTGTATTATTATTTTTTTTCTTGCTTAGAGAATAGGAACTTACACGTCACAAACCTAAAAAAAAAATATACTACTTAACTGCTCCCTAAATGGAGTTATTTTTATCTCAGGTTCCACTGACAAAGCATCCCAAAAGGCTCTTCAGATGAGGCCGTGGATTCATGTTACAAAACAAGTAAAATGTACTGAAAAGCATGTCTGCTCTGGTGTCTTGTTCTTCGAGTATTTACAACCACACAGAAAACTTTTGACTTGGTGTATGCATTTCATTTTTTAATCACTGGTTTTAATGAATTTTTTTTTTATTCCTCCAAAGCTGTATTGGATTAGTAGCCTCTTTTAATTTTAGCAGTGCATAAGATGAACTGTTAGTTTGGTTGTAAACTGCAATGTTCAACCCAGACTGTCTCTTGACATCCCAGGTATAATTAATTAGTGCTAAATCATGATTATTTTCATTAGTGATAAATCTGCACATTCATATCATGATCGACTACTAGTTTAGTCTATAAAATGTTAAAAATAATTGTGAAAATTGCTCGTTACAGTTTTCCAGAGCCCAAATTGCCTCTTTTGTCCAATCAACAGCAGCACGTCCTTACATTTAAGATACTGCAGTCTGCAAATGTTTGACATTTTCCCTTGAAAAAATGACTGAAACGATTAACGGATTATCAAAATTCTTGGTTAAATAATCTTTCTAGAGTCGCAACAATTCATTAATTAGTATCTTGATAAGCTATTAATCGGTTTGAGTAATTGTTTTAAGGAAAAAAATTCTCTGATTTCAGCTTCTTAAATGTGAATATTTTCTGGTTTCTTTACTCCTTTGTGACAGTAAACTGAATATATTTGGGTTGTAGACAAAGAAGACATTTGAGGACGTCCTCTTGGGCTTTGGAAAACACTGATTGACTTTTTTATTTTAAAATCATTTTCTAACACTTTATGGACCAAACAAACAGATTAATTAAAAATGAAAATAATTGTTATTTGCAGGCATAAACCTTTCTTTTTTATTCTTTAGATCAGCTAATAGGTTGATTGACTAATCGTTGCAGATCTGTAATTAATTCTGTCTTTATTTTGTGTCAATTCACAGTGGAGACATTTAGAAATGTCACCAGTAGAGGGATCCAGGTGGTTGGAGTTAAATACTAAAATTAACTCACTGTTTCTTTATTTCAGGAACTAAAAACTGTCCAGATAATATTTAATATGTATGTGTACGTATATACACTCAGTTTCCAGTTTATTAGGTACACCTAAAACTAATGCAGTCTAATACAACAGTCCTGTGATAAATCCCACCTTCATGCATGAATTATCCAGAGATGTGTTTCTGCTATTTAATCTGCTCTCATTGATTTAGATTGTGGGCAAAATAATTGTTAAACACAATACAATTCAACAGCACCACAAACTACATCCTCTAAAAATGCTCATAAAACACCTCTGTGAAGCAGTTTGAACAGAAAGTGAACATAAGATAAGATAACTTTATTGATCCTGAGGGAAATTCTTGAAATTGCTCCAAAGTTTCAATAACAGGATAAAAACAACAGGGAAAAAAATAGAGTATTAAATACAAAGTGAAATATAAAATGTTAAGTGTACAAGAAGTAAATGCAAAACAACAGCGCCTAATAGAATAAAAATAGAAATAACTCGTGTAAAGAAAAATAAGCTAAATAAACTAAAAAAGAAAAGTAGTATTGGCAATGATTTACAGTAATATTGGCAGTGATATTAAAGAGTAATAAAAGGTAATATTGCACCTGATAATGAGCTCGATTTTGCACATGATATTGGACCTAATATTGTACATGATATTAATACTGAAAAGTAAAGTTCATGAAGGAAGGATTTATTACAGGGATCAGAATCAGAAATACTTTATTGATTCCAAGGGGTGAATAGTCATATTACAGATGCTCCCAGACAAGAGTGTAAAAATATAGCATAGAGAAATTATAAGAAAATAAAAAGTATGTAAAAAATATGCACATTCTACTACAATATGTCGTAGTAATGTAACAAAATATATACATATCTACCATAAGATGCACATAAGCAATATGTAACAGATGAGCAAATAGAAAATAATGAAATAAATATAGGAATTATGTACAAAATGTGCATCATTCTACAGTATATAACGGTGTAAATAACAATACTGAGTGTATTGCACAGATTAATTAATATCGCTCTGTTCAGCTGTGCACTACTGACTAACTTTACAATAATTCTGTGCAATAACTGAGTATAAGTAGAGAGTAAATTATGAGGTTATTGTTGCTGATGTACTTAAACTACTACAGATGTTGTTACTCTTTATTTCCAGCCTTTCAACTAATTCATCACTTTAAAAAAAAAACTGACGTCTAATTAAAAACAGGATAATAGACTTTGTTAATAAAGTTTATCTACTGCTGCTGCCGCTTGATTAATAGATTTGGATGCAGGGAAAAAAATGCTGCTGCCTACCAAATGTCCTCACCTGATGTTTAAAGGACAGTTCACCCCAAACTCAATAATACATATTTTTCCTCTTATCTGTTGTGCTATTTATCCATCTAGATAGTTTTGGTGTGAGCTGCTGAGTTTTGGAAATATCTGCCATAGAGATGCATGTAACCAGGTTGTGATTTCTTGTAAGAGACATTGCTGGTGGGGTTTTTTTTTTTGTTGGTACTTTGTGCATTACAAGCCGAGTGCCATCTAGTTCCATTATATTAAAGAGAAGACCGACATCTTCAAAACTCAGTAACTCACACCAAAACTATTCATCTGATTTTGGAGCAAACGGTCCCTTTAATAGCTCAGCTAACGGAGCATGTTGGTGATTTGTAGAATGAATGTATGTGAAATACGGCAATAGTTCACTTTTCATAGCAGGGCTCCACCTAACACTTATTTTAATCAGCAATTAATCTGACAGTCGTTTTCTTGATTAATGGATTAATTGTTTTGTCCATAAAATGTCAGAAAATGGTGGAAAAATGCTGATCAGTGTTTGCTGAGACAAAAGAAACCAGAAAACTCACATTTGAGGAGCTGAAATCAAAGAATTTGGACTTTTTTTTCTTAAAAAATGACTCAAAACGATTAATCGATCATCAAAGTAGTTGGCAGTTAATTTAATAGTTGACATCAAGCTCTGTCACGTTATGCATAATCACATCTCTCAGATCACCGACTCTCCCAGAGATAAGTATAGATTATTACAGACACCAAATAAAGCTCCAGCAATAATCAGTTTCAGGATACAGCAATTACTATTTTAAGATCATATCAGCTGCTGCGTAATTTCAGGGTCATTTAAGGCGAGTCAGTGCTCAGATTAGGAAATTACAGTTCTGATCTACAATTGCACTATTGTTTTGGCCTGTGTGGGATTTTGGCACTTTCCTCCTTTTCCTATTAAGACTGAAACCGCTGGGCTGAATATTTAGGATCATATTAATTTCACTAATTGCAATATAATTATTCACTTAAAGTCAACTGGATCATACAATCCCAATTCCAAAAAAGTTGGAACGCTGTGTAAAACTTAAATTAAAAACAGAATGCAATGATTTGCAATATTCAGTTAAATACAGTACAAGACAAGATACTTAATGTTAAAACTTGTGGTTTTTTGTGCATGTCTACAATCCATCATATCATTAAAAGATTCAGACGATCCAGAGAAATCTCTGCACGTAAGAAGCAAGGCTGGAAACCAATGTTCACTGCCTGTGATCTTTGACCCCTCAGGCAGCACTGAATCCAAAACTGACATGATTCTTTTAAAGATATGGCTACATGGGCTCAGGAACACTGTGGAAAACCTTTGTTGGTTAACACAGTTTCTCACTTTATCTACTAATGCTAAGTTAAGGTTCTACCATGCAAAGTGAAAGAATATATATCAACAACATTCAGAAATGCTGCAGACTTCTTTGGGCCTGAACTAATCTGGAATAGATTGAAGCAAAGTGGAGAAGTGTGCTGTGGTCTGACAAGTCCACATTTCAGATTATTTTTCAGTAATCACGAAAGTTGTGTCCTCTGGGCTAAAGAGGAAAAGGACCATCCAGATT
>JAJHUR010122189.1:0-22636 GCA_027495735.1 Lutjanus campechanus | reverse complement strand
GATGATGACTGAGGCATTTATCAGGAGAAAGATGCCTGTAGCTGCACCACAATGTTGGGAGTGCTACAAGAGACAAAAGAAAAAAAAGATGATCCTGACGCTGTCAAACAGCTCTGTGAATTTAGCTTGAAATTAGGTAAAAAATAAGTCATTTTGTTAGAATTTATGTTAAGTTTGTGTTATGTGCTGATAAACTTACCAAAACACATTCACAGGTACCCTGCTGCTTGCAGCAGACGCCTTTGAGACAAACGAAGGCGCCACAAACAAGGCAGAGTGCAGGGTCTTTTGGCACCTTTTTGCAGGCAGTGCAGGCCTTCCTGTGATAGTACTGGAAGATGATATTGTAGTTGTCGGGTAGCTGGAGAAGGCGGGGGGCTGCCCACTGAGGATCCTGGACAAGCAAGGTCTTCAGAGGAGAAGACAGAGAGAGGTACAATAAACTGTGAAATGTGCAATAAACTTTCCTTCTTTGTTTTTATGTTTTTAAAATAAAATCAGACTTGCTGTCGGGCGACACTGAATGAAATAAATTCATCAAGTCTCATCTTTCCTAGTTTTTTATGACATCCTTTGGCTCTAAGATGTAACAATAAATTATGTCCTATGTTAAGTATTAGCAACCTAAATTGACAGGCGAGACTCCACATTTTTCACCAAATGATGTACAACATCCAAGGTTACTGCAGCACTGAATGACGAGGACGTAAGACACATGGCCAGTTATGCAGTCACTGTCCTCAGAGACACCTTGTCAACCAAGGTCCAAACTCATTTCAGAGTCCCAGCAGCACTTGAGTCACATGAATCGTTTACAGAACACCAAGTTCAAAATACACAGTCTGAATATTTAACCGCCGAGAGATTATTTAGCCAATCGAAACCCAACTTCTCATTTGACAATATGCTGATATATTCTGAATTTAAACTGATGCTGCACACTGAAATCCACAGGGAAGAATTATTATAGTCCTTCTGAATGGTCATTTATGTTCACATTCATTGTGTTTGCATACCTTGTTTGCATAAGAGGTAAACTTTATTTATTTACAATTTACATGATCTGTTAACTGCTCAATTTCTTTTCAATTCTAAAAGTGTGTGAAGTCTCATCTACATGTTTTAATGTTTTTATCTGCTGTCTTTTGCATGAATCATGGGTAATAAGGTTTCAAACATTGAAAAGCAACATAATGACCCTTCATGGTACCAATGGTACCGCCTTACAATAAATCTACCTTTATAAATGCTTAATAATTAGGTTATTAATTAGACTGTCAACATAAATTATTAAGTGTGGGCTCACTATTCAGCAAGCGACAGGCCCTTTCCTTTTTTATCTAATGTGCTGTAACAGCTTATTAATGAGTTATTAAGTGTTTACAACCTAATTATAAATCATTTATAAGGGTAGTCATATTGTAAAGTGGCACCAGAACAATGATACATGGTAAAAAAGTTAAAGATATGTGAGTATTTCATTGCAGCAACAGACCTGTCAGGGTTTTAAATATATTTAAACCTAAAAATTCACTGAGTTTCAAGAGAAGATCCTGGATATATACTACTGTCATATATATGTCATAAACATGCATATCCTCATGTCTTAAATTCACATACATACCAATGATTGCTCAGCCTGCATCTGAGAGAGCCCTGTGACCTCAGCGCACCACTGTGACACCAGGTCAAAGGCGCTGACCACCCACTGCAGACATGAGGCACTGAGCACGACACTAGAAGGCTGAGGGGCCGACGGGAGGAGCCCCAGACACATAGCCAAGGACGAGAACTCCTCCTCCTCCTGAGAACACGCAAACAAGAAATTAGCTGGTGAGGTCACCCTCTTTGTCTTCACAAGCACCCTGTGATTTATGCGACTTAAGCCAAAAGATCTAAACTGCAGTCTACCAATGTGCTGAAACCCCTCAATGTTTCGTTTATCGAAATGTCATGCTGTCGTTAGGAGAAACTTAACAATAACGTACACAAGATAAACAGAAATATTGACCTTTATTGCCACAAGGATACACAGAGGGTGGGGGCAGTTTCAGCAGGTAGGATGACACTTATGATAAGACCTACCAGGCAGCCTGTTAGGTTATCTCCGTAAAGGTGATGCTGCAGAAGGCAGGAGAGGCGAAGGAAGGGCAGGCAGAACTGCTGGAGGCTGAACTCGATAGACTGTGGGGACCACACGCTGGAGATCAGCTGGAGAGGGAAACAGCAGTAACACTTGATCAATAACCCGCCAACAGCTTGCTGATAATACTGTGATGTATATCTCCCCTGGAGATTAGTGAGAGATATTAGACCACCGTCTCTCAGGGTAATGGCCAATTCATTGTTTGAGAGAAAATGAAAAAGAGCAGAACAAAAGGGGGAGAGTTACTGTATGTTCTGAAGGGCTAAACAGTCATTTTAGTGACTCACCATTGAGGTTTCTTCAGCGTTCACCTTGTAGACACTCCTGTCCTTAGAGAGCTCACTGATAACATGACTGAGCAGCGCTTCAAAAGATTTATCAGCGTTTGCAGCGTTCTGTGGTAGAAAACCAAAACGCAGAATGTCAAAATAACATCTGTAAACATACAATAAAAGGGAAACGCAACTGAACATTAAAAGCGAAAGATTTTCACTTTAATCTGCTCTTTAATCTTGTTTGTTGGTCAACAGATATAAGCTCCAATACATTCACTCTCTGTTTGGGCTGAATTAAGGAAAAAATCTTAAACCAAAGTATTTTTTAGCTGGCTATAAAAAAAACTCTGGTTTGGTCTGGTCTGCCTGGTTTGATAGGAGACAGATGGAAAATCTTGCAAAATTAACACAACTCCAATCATCAATAAAGTCATGATAAATAAGGGTCAGCAGTAGAGCTGCAATGACTAGTTGACTAGTCACTTGAAAGGAGTTAATAATCATTTAACCGTTTCAGTTTCATTTTTCAAGCAAAAATATCAAACAGTTGCTGCTTTTCTTTATGACAGAAGCAATTTACTTATTTGTTACTCTGGGCTCTGGATTACTGCAATGAGTGCTTTTCACATTTTTTGTTTTTTAACATTTTTAGACTGGGGGGGCTTTGTCTACTCGCAGGATGTCAAAATTAAGATTCACGCATGGAAGTGATGTCACAATTCTTTAAGCTTCAATCATTTTTTTATTTTACATTGTTTTTATCTTTGTTGTTTATTTTATGCAATTCTACTGACTTTTATTGAACAATTTGTAAAAAAAATTTTTTATTGTTTTATTGTCAGTCTTTATTTCTGCATTTTTAAAAAAAAATTGATTGATTTTATTTGTTTCTGTGTTGTTAAGCACTTTGGGCTGCATGTGTGTATGAAAGGTGCTTTATAAGTAAAGCTAAAATCACAATTTATGGAAGTCTATATACAAAACTATTTAAAACAAAAAAAAAGTATTGTCCTCGATCAAAAATGCTGTAGTAAATACTAAGAGGTGATAGTAAATACTGTAGTGTTTGCTGTGTATGGTGGCTGGGGTGGCTCGATTTTTCTTAGATACAAGGAGGGGGGGCTCGAGGGACTAAACGATTAATCGTGAAAATAAAGCAGTAGATTAATCGATAATGAAATAATCATTAGTTGCAGCCCTAGTCTACCTGCTTCATCCAGGAGTGTATGTGCAGATTTACTACCAGGCAGAATTAATGTCATCTAACTGCTAAATAAAAACGATCACTGCACTCTTCATGTTTTTTACAGTCCAAAGACAACAATGAAGCATCCTCATTTGGCTGTTGTCTCTATATGCATACAGGTGAGAACAAAAACAACACTGATTGTCTTGGTATTCAGTGGCTTCAGTGTAGCCTGCTTCTAGACCTCTGAATCATTGCCCACATTTTTTTCAGTGTTTCAAACGGGCCATTTTCCCCCACTTGGCAAAACCGACCAGTCAGAGCTTTGTAGGGATTAAGAATGAGGCCCCGAACTCTCAGTGCCGGAGCCAGAAAATCAGCCTAACACATTAAAAATAGTGACAGAAAAATGGCAACAAGTGTGAATGAGATTTACACAGAGGTTGTAAGCTGACTTACAGAACTCAACTCTAAAATCAGCATATTTCTTCTGTGGTCGTGACAAACGTTAACTGATCGTCGCAACAACAACCGCAGCTTCTGTATGAACTGAAAAACAGCTGGACAGATAAGTCACTCAATACTAATTGGTTAGGGGCAAAAACAAAACAAAACCAACCTTCCCAAAAAGGAAATTGATTAAAATGAACACAAGATTGGGCTGAATAGTGAAGATAATAAACACCGTTCTCCCAAAAGATATTCCCTGATTTGATTGAGAGTCCTGTAACTATTAAGGCCAGAGCATACAATTCACTTCACTTTCATACTTATTTTATAATTATTTCTAAATAAATTATCTAATTGACGTAATTTATTTCCACTTTTGAAATAATTCACACATAAACACAACACCTGAAGGTTTTGCTCATATCCCCCCTGTGTATCCCACTCAATGGTATGACCCGCATACATCATTTTCTTGTTGTGGAGTGAAAACGAGGGCTGGTAAAGTGCTGGGACAGTCAATGCATGTACATCTGTGGCAAATACTTCATCACAGGTTAGTTGATTATGTTACTGGATAAATGGCGTGTGTACCAATTGTGCAAGTAAATTGAAGCGAATCAGAAAAGTGTCCTGGTTATGGTGTATTTTAAAAAGTAAGTTCCTACCATAAAACATCTGATTTTAAAACAAAGTTTGGTTTAACAGTCTGACCACTAGGACCAGAGGGTATTTCAACGTTAATCCACATTTAGCTGACCTACCTTCTGATACTGGACCTTGTAAACAGCATTAAGTAATGTAGGAAGAGGAGCTAAACTGACCTTTCTACTTTTCTACTTCGCTTGGCAAGTAGTAAAAGCTCACGTAATAGGCCAAATCAAATACTCTTTAATTAGTCACCCGAATGATTTCACAGATGGATAAGTGCTATTTCTTGCAGAGATCATGTATCAAAGCCGAAAGGGCTTCAGAAATGGATGAGACAATAAAATGCCCCGTAACCAAGGACAAAAACACATAAAAAGGAAAATAAAACGGCCGCAGCATTACCAAACTACAGTCAGTTTTCAAGTATAAGAATGTCACACATCAGAATACATAATGCAGATCTGAATGCCTCACTTGCACATCTTCCTGGTCCTCCTCATATAGTACAAAATGTATAAGTACAAAATGTGCTGCACTGTAGGATATAATGACTTATGCACAATAAGCAGCAGACAATAATTCTTTCCTTACAATATAACATCTGATAAGAGGTAGAGACATTACCGACTGTGAGTTCTGATAAAAATTCAACTGGTTTGCCTCGTATTTTATACAGAGGAGAAGCTGCGAGCGTTTATCAAGCTGAAGGTAGAAGAATTTAAAACAGCAGTCTTATCTCGTCTGCTGTCCTTTGTCATAGATTTATAGGGGAGGAATTTCAAGTCCATGGATTTCCTTCCTCGAGGCTCTGATCTCTGTTCGCACTGCATATTTTGTAACAACTTCAAGTTAATTAAAATGGCGTTCTACCAAATATGGATGCCGTCCTCATTGTGGATTTGAAATCCATCTTAATGACAGCTTGTGAATGCGTGCACTACTGTTCATGACAGCGTAGTAGGAAGATACTAATCCGCACCTCCATTATTGATGGAAACACCCTAAAGGGGTTTCAGCTATTTGTCTTTTGACATTCAAGCCAGCTCCTCACTAATACAGATTTAATAGACTGAAGACAGATAGCCAATTAATGCAACACTCTCCAGCAATCACACTTTTCCAGATAATGAAGATCGATATTGTCAACTGTGGTAATCACATAAATGAATCCGGAAGGGACTCAATTCATCTCAATATTAAGTCATACGCAATGATTTACTGTCATTTGTAGAGTGGTTCTGGGGAACAATCAGAGGATGCAACTAGTTACACAAGCACAGGATACAAGTAGACGTCTAACAACCTTTAAAATGTTCCTCAGCTGGATAAAAACTCCCCTGAGAGCAGAGAATACAGTCATGGTTCTCCAAACAATTCAGCAGTGCTTACAGGTTTTGTAAGCACTGGGCCATACTCGGCCATTATCTTGATCATCTTTTTGCGACCCATGTTTTATAAAGTTTAAAGGTAAATTTTGTCACTTTTCATGTGGATGTCCAGTCAGTGTTGATGTAAATGTTGTCAATTGAGGCAATAAATTCCTCAGTGCTGCTATACTGACCATGAAAACAGAGTTCTCCTGCTTGCTTGCATGCCGTGCCAGCAGTGCCTACATGTACCAGGATGCATTGCACGCAAGCTTCTGTTGTCCACACCCATGTGACCATATCACCACCGTAGTATATACCTATCACTCTGCTGGCGAAAACATAGTGTTAAGATGACAAAAATACTCAACTAGCACAGCTTCTGGCTACCTAGAGCTGGAGACTGGAAATCCAAGTTGAACTAGTCTGTAGTTCTTCCTTATATCCAATGACATCACTGTGACATCACTGGATGCAGGAAGAATAACAGATTTTTCAGTCAATATAACACACACAGAGGAATTTTTTGTTTCAATTACTTACATTTACCATCAACATTGCCTGGACAGCCTCATGAGATGTGCCATATTTTCCCTTTAACTTTATGATTAGGGATATATACAGACATGCATTGACTACAGGGGCCCATTGAGGCAATCCACACAAGAAACAAAGGAAAACCAACAAACAAATCTATATTATTCAGAATAAATATTAGTACAAATGAAATAAAGGGCAGCATATGTGATATCTTTCAAAAAGATCACAACCTGACCTACATCAGCTCAAGACCAGGACAAAAAAGGACACACTATCCAGCCCAATATTGGAAAATTCTTCCGATACAGCTGAAAATGCGGGATCAGGTATTGGCGAGTATGCCAGTCTATGCATTGATCCGATAGCACAAATTTTTGTAGCCCCAAAACAGGTTCCTTCTAACTTCCCCGCAGCATCCTGTATGCCAAATCTTATATGGTCCGGAGGAAGAAAGAAATGGCAGCTTTACCACGGCATCAGATCATGTTACAAAATATGCATTATTGCAACCAGCTCATGGAAGCCTGGTCTCTGAAGTCTGAAGCAGGATAAGGAATAATCCAGTAGATTATGTATTTCCCAGTTGGAGCTTCTCCAGGAGTTGCCAGTGGCCTGGGTGGAGCTAATGTTTAAACTGCAAACCTGACTGACTGACAACATTACCCGTGTGTCTATTGTAAATAATCACTGTTTTTGAACTGTGAATATCGACACTGTTATTTCAATTTTTATCTCTCTTATTTCTATTTTTATCTATTTGGTTTGTTTTTGTGGGGATCTGTGGTATAACCCACAGTGGGCTTTTTGAATGAGTCTTTTTTGTGATTGTGAACTGGATTTGGCTGAACATTTTGGGGTTGTAGAGGCAACAAAACTGACCTTTTTAAGTGGATTGAACGCTAATATTTTTGTTGTTGTTATTTTTAAATGCACTGGTATCAGATCAGTACTTGGTATCAACCAATAAGGAAAGTTCAGGTATTGGAATTGGTATGAGGAAGGAAAGAATTATCTAGGAACATATTTTACATGACATTAGAAAATAAAGGATGTGGCATTTCATATTCATGTGTGGTATATTAAGATCTCAGTCTACTATAATGTGATTCCACTTTTACCTTCTTGAGTGCTCCAGCTGTGCTCCAGGCCTGCCTTTCTTCTGGGCTGAATTTGGTTGAGAGTGCAGCCAGAGCCTGTGTGAACTGCAGGTTGTACAGCATCTTCACCACACAGGTAAAATGCTCTACACAGGAAGAGAGGATGACATTGATAAATTATTCAAAGAATCATTTCACAACAATATTTCAATATGTAAGCATGTGTTATTTTGATTTTAAACTTCTGAAGCATATTAAGACATGCCAGGTCAAGAGGGTTGGCAGCTATTCACAGGGGGATTGTATTTGGCTTGTCAGTTCTGCACAGAGAGCTTCACTGAACAGTGTGCAGGATAATTATCAGAGTGTTTCAGGTGGAAAATGTAGCCTGAAGGATACTTAAGTTTGGTTTAAAGAACAACAAAGAGTGCCATTTGTTTTCTTTTACAGCAAAGGGCTGCTGACAGCTCTACTCTCCTGGTCACTGTGATGAGTGTCAGTACACACAATTAAAAGGCAGAGCTAAAAAAGGAGGCAATCACTTTTTAGCAATCAAGTGCAAAGGACCCCTCAAGGACTGAGCACGCCTCACCCTTTTAAACAGAGGTATCGTAACCCCATTTAGTATGCTTTTGCACATTAATTCATGTGCACCTCTCACCCTGCTGTAAAGAAAAAAAAACAAACCTACAATAAATTAAAAAAATACAAGAAACCATGATTAAATCGCTAAGGATATCTAGCAATAATTCAATCAAACGCTACATTTTTCCCATGTTCTACAAGTCCTAATTGTCCCTGCCAGCGGTCAACCTAATTCAGTCATCACTGCAATGATCTGCCTGCTGCGACGCGCCTCCCATTAAACATGACCGCAGTGTGTTGGACTAGGTCTTTAGGTGGCCCTCCGCCTTTTCCAGTGAAGGACTAAGATGGAGGAGATGCAGAGACAAGCCACAGATGAAGGGCACACGAAGGAGGTGCGGCCCTCCCATCACCAGGGTCACATCTCTGTGATCCTCGCAGCATCAGGAGCATAGATAAGAGATGTGAAATGCTTCTTTTCCAGCACTCAGCCCTGATTACTACCGATAATGGGGCCGTCCTTGTGGAGCAGCCGCTACTCCCTTGTGGTGTCATGATGCAGACCCAGGATACTGTACCTTTTCGCAGCGGCTGTGGCATCGTTAGCACAAAGATAATCAGGAGGGACGGGACATCTCGAAACAGCATGGGTACTTCAGGTCTCTCTTCGTCAAAGCCACTGCAAAGCATGCAAAAAAGCTTTTCATTAAATCAGAAGGTATGGTACTGTATATGGTTGGTCACATGTCAAATAGCTATTGTGATGGAAAAAAATCATAAGAAACAAGTTCATTTATTGACTAAAATCAATCATCTGTAATTCTAATCTAATTAAACCACATAATAAAACCATTGTTTGCACCGCCACTGTTTACCTGCCTCATTCAAGTGTTTTTATTTATAATACATACAGTAGGTAGAGACACTAGCTCATAAATGTTACAGGCTGGAACAGAAATTTCAAAGGACACCACAGCTGTAGTATTGTTGTCAGAGAAGTGAGAGATTTAATTTGTGCATGTGTCCTTTATCTCTCATGACATATCACAGTCATTTTCTGATTTATTGCAGTAAATATATTACAGATTTCTCCTTCAAATTATTCAACTGATGCGAAAATGTTTCACTGTAAAGAAGCAGAGCCTGGCTTCCCTTGTGGTCGCTGTGATTACGGAGGCTTCAACAGTAAATTTTAAAATCCAACAGTGACGGAGCCTCTGAGAGAACAGAAATTACTCCTCATTCTTGCAATCATAATATTTTTAACTGTCTTTCTCTGAAATATCGCGCAAGCAGTTTCTCTTTCTGCCCTATCACGTGTGAATAAAGCCGTATGGAAAATTTATGTCTGAATGCCAAAAAGCCATCACTTGGACAGCCTGATGAAGGCAGCAGTGTTATGTATTGCATGTCTGAAAAAGACTTGAGAGCAAAGGTCTTGCTGTGTATATAGTTTTAAATTTGCTTAACAAATGCATGGCTTGAAAAGGCTCATTCCTTCCATTTCCCGGCCAACTTCCTCCTTAATGCAGCCCCAGTTACATGTTCATATTGTGTGCCATCTCCATTTAAATGTCTTCTGTTCTGTTGACAATCCAGCGCGGTTCCACTCTGCTCTTGAAAGGGCTCCGGGGGGTTGGGGGGGGGTTTGAATGAGAGGAACTGCACTTAAAGAATAATACCTTCCATTACCAAAGCACTCACCAGTTAATTCCACTGTGCATTGGAGGAAAAGCCTGAGAGGACGGCGCTTTCAACCCCGCCAAGACCACTGCATACAAACTACACTTGCTTGCTGTGAAATCTTCATACGCTCCTCTTTGGTTTATCTAGTAATATTTTACACCAAAATTAGTGCTTGCATGCAGGTTTTTTAAATGCGGGTAAACCTGCTAAAAAGAGGTGATTGACCCTGACTCCCACTGCCACTAGATCCATCTGCCTTTCAGGTTTTTCTGATGTGTGCTGAGACTCAGCTCATGTCTTTGCAGGAAAGTAGAGAGAAAGACATTTTTTAAAAGAGTCTGTGCGTGTTCAGCTCTCAGTGCTTTTGTAGTTGCTAAAAGAATCTCTGGTTTGAAGTTTAGCTTTATTTCACTGTTTCATGTTCGCTTTCAGCTGATAGGAGTCGTATTAAGTTACTGCTGATGAAAACCCAACATTTCCTGATTTTCCTGCTTCATGATAAAGGCTTTTAGATAACAAAACAAAAAAGGAATTTTATTGTGAAGAATGTATAGGATGTTTATCCACTGTTTTACAGCTGCTTGACTAGAGATGAATGCTACATCACCTTCAAGCGGTGCAAACTCTGTTGTGTTGGGCTGACGCACCAAATCGAGCCAAACAACGTGTATGAAAAAGGGATGAAAGAGTTTTCATTGCCTCCACCAAAAAGATGTGAAAATTAGCGTGTCCAACGAGGCGTCATATTTCCATCACTGCTGATCAGAGCTGGTGCCATAAAATATCAGTGACGACTGCAGTCATTTGACCCAGGACTGAATGTCAACTGTAACCTTCCCCACTGAAGGCAAAAGCCAGATATTTTTGCGTGCTAGTGTTTTTTTGTGCAGTGTGAAAGCAGCTTTATAGAAATCAGGCAAGAGCAATGTTTTGAAACATCTCTCTCTGTCCTATTTAACTAAGCTAGATCAGGTTGACTGCCTAAGGGTGTCAATGACAGTGCTCCCACCCGAAACCCTTACAAAGTATTTTTAAACACCAAATGGCTCCTGTGAGAATACAGGATGGCTGCGAGCACTTTAATAGTAACAGGTGTAAAAGCTGTCTTACAACACTAACAGGGAGGAAAGGTTGTTCAAGCTCATCCTGTATTGTTAAGTGCTGCCAGTAGCTTTTTTTCTTTTTTAGACTCACTTACAATCCTGACAACCAAACACATTTGCGCATAAAACAGCATGTTTTGACGCACAGGAGTGATTCAAGGCAGATAAAGACAGTGTGTGTGGTAGTAACTATGTCTTTTGTATTTTTGTTAAATACGGGTTTCTGTTGAAGCCAGTTGAGACAGCTGGGAGCGGAGATGCCGTGCTCGTGTGGTGTTGGTGTGGCGCAGTTGTTCTCAGTACAGTGAATTTGACAGGGTCGTTTTGCTCTCCGTGGAGTGCCCGGTAATTTGCCAGATGCAGCAATTATCGGTATCTATGGAAACCACGCATGGTCCCTTTTCTGTTTTTAGCTCCTCTTTGTGTGGAGGAAAAGCTGTTGGGGGCAGGAGGAAATGGTGGTGTTTAGAAGGAGAGAGGAGAGAGGACAAAGTGGCACTTTGATTGCATGTTTATGTGAGGGTGGAAAAGTGTGAGGGGAAAGTAGAGCCTGAAGAATGTATGAACAGATTTATAGATTTAGTCACTCACTCTGTCTCTCTGCATTGTGTAACCTGAGTCAGCTTAGTCCAGGGGTTGTAGGCTGAATCAATGCTGTACAGACGCATGTGCATGGCCAGCACATGGAACAGCTGATCTGTAAGAGGAGGGGGAAAAAAACAAAACAAAAACACATTGTTGTTATGTTCCAACAAGGTCTGACAGGAACAAAACCAGCAAGTGTCTGTTTATCTCCATTGTCACACCCCACCAGCAACCAGTGTAGATCAAATGATGAAAGCGGTTGACTTGAACGGACCGCAGGCTAATGGTTTGGCTCAGATAAAACCAGGCCAGGCCAGATGGAGACATGGTAGCGCTCGACAGCCTTGAGCAACTCTTTGGTCAGGTCACACCTGTTCACTGTGAAACTAATGGAACATGAAGAGAGACCCCCGGCACGCGCACAATCTCTCGTGTACACACTTGCTTTTAATAGCAGGACACTTGCCAGCCTCGATTGTCTTTAACTAGACCAAACCTGTTACAAGTATCAAAATTTATGATATTGGGGCAAAATACAGCAGGTTGGTCCGCTCATTTTAGATGTTAGGTAATTTAGTCCAAGGTGGAGAAATGTCCTCGTCTTTCTTTTTAGTCCTGAAATCAATTAACCTACTTATTTTAATCATGAACCCTCCAAACCCTCTCAAATCCAGAAATTAAAATTGCATAAGAGCAATAGATTTAAGTCACATATGTAACATGTCTGAAACCAGTGCCACTAAACCAATTAGTTCCATTTAGTTTTATCTTTAGGTGAATGCAACAACCTTCTGTATATCCTAAACCTTTTTTTTTTTCAAAGAGCAACACTAATCCTATTTGATTTTGTTTTACAGGGAATTATGATGCTGTAATGCAGCAAAGTGCCTCAAATAATCAGCTCTGCAATTTGACTTGTGAGAACTGTCAATCCTTAGAGCAACACTGCCCTCCACAGGTGCACAAAGACACAGCACAAAGAAAGCCAAGTGTCTGTGTCAGTCCTTCACTGCATCCCATCTGTCTTCACTACGGCGTGCTTCCTCTCTGTCCTCACTACCACTCAACTCTTACCAGGAATGAACCTGGAAGAGGAGAGGTGAATAAAATCAGAGCTGTCATTTCCTGCTATTGTCATAAATTTGCAAATAGTATACAGATGGAAAAGGTTTACTGTAAGTTTCAGGTCCAATATCTGATCACGGCTGTTTGTCCTTTAAAGAGCTTCATCTAAGCGACTGGTGTCATGACATGTGAAAACATTTTCTAAAAGGTTACAACCAGTCTGCTCTGACAAACCTGCTACAATTTTGACGATACAGCGAGTTATTCTGCTTCCTATAGGCTACTACAGAGACAACTGTAAGACACTGGAGTGCAAATGAGACGAGGAGATTGTGAGGCAAAAGAGAAAGTTTAGTTTAAGATATTTATCATCTGCATTCCCTGTCACAAGTCATGATAATCATGATCAGGTTCCACTTTCTTATTGTTGCAACTGTAAAACAGTGTGCCCTTTGATATTTGTAGTAGCACTTGACTAATTAGTCAAATGATTTTGGAGACAGCTGTTTTGTCACAGGGGCGCATTCGACCTGGGTAGTAATAGTACACAAAGTAAAACTGCACAAAAAACAATGTAAAATACCATGATTGGTAATTCTTTCAGTGACACTATTTGTTTCAGTAACATGGTGTCAGCACCATATCATTGCAAAAAAAAGTGATAATTATATTACAATGAAAGAGTCTAGGAAAACTCAAAACTCAGTGTTACTGCATGAATTTACCAACGTGAACACTAAACAAGTTTTCCAGAAGCAGAAAACTGAGGCTGGATGTGAACAGCGCTTGTATCAGTGTAGTATCTGTATGTTATCCAAATTCAGGTATTGGAATCATCTTCAGCCATCTTTTGTTCAATTATTTAAACCTGTGCTTTTCCTACTGTGACAATAGGCCTGTCCTCCTGTCCTCCATATGATCATACAAAGGTCTGCATGTAAATTCACACAACCCACACAAAACAAGAGCTAAATAATGCAAATTACAGCTGTCAACACTCACCAAGTACTGCAAGTCTGCATAACTGTGGTCATCATGATTTGCCTTTAAACTCCCTGCACAGTAGCTGCCACACAGTCCCCAAGATTATTTCAAATATTTGCAGTTAAATAAACCAAGGACATACTATTTAGAAGCTGGACTCTCTAGAGTTGATTCAGCCCGTTTCAAGGGAATTGAAGGCAGTTTGCCTCTGTGGTCTCTGTGGTATCCTCATCAGTTGAACATAAGAAGTGCCTACTGGGAAACAGGCTTAGGAGCCCCATGAGCTCTCACAGTTAGCACACGTCTGCCGTTTTCCTTTAAATCCATTTCCCTAAGAAGAACGAACACTAATGTACTGCAACTGAGTAAATTTGGTCGTCAGCACGGCTACATGGTTAATGTAGCTCACAAATGGCAAACCTCCAGTGTGAAATCTCTTTTCAGCCACTCAAGTATGACAGGCCATTTCACTGCAGCAGCCACAACTTTGACAGAATAATTAAACAAACAGAAAAGGGGGTGTTGTCGGTACAACAAAGTTTGCTATGACACCTTCACACACACTCTCTGTTGCAATATCCCATAAATATTTGAACAGCTGATTAAAACTGAAGATCAGTAATAAATACGATCAATGTTTGTAGTGGCTGATGTTCAGGTTTTTCTTTGATTTCAGCGAAGATCAGTTTTCATCGTCCCCTAGACGCATGCCCTTGTCAGCTGTCACACAATCAACGAAAACAGCACTTGACCCATTTGTCTGCTTCATTTACTCTGACTGCTCTCAACAGCTCGCCTGGGACAGCATCTATCCTTGCCAGCCATTGCTAATCGACCCTTTGTTTTTTCTCTTATAATGGTTCAGCTGTAACACGGAAGAATGGGTTTGATCTCAAGTCAGACACTTTATTAAACAGAGGCCCGTGGGAAATGATGCAACATATGTCACTATAAATGTCAACTTAAACAGCAACATACACTGCCTGGCGCCGAAAAAAAAAAAAGTCACTCTAATATTTTGTTGGACCGCCTTTAGCTTTGATTACGCCCACATATTCGCCATGGTATTGTTTCGATAGCTTATGCAGTGTCATAAAATTTATTTCTGTCCAGAGTTGCATTAATTTTTCACCAAGATCTTGTATTGATGATGGGAGAGTAGGACCGCTGCGTAAAGTCTTCTCCAGCACATCCCAAAGATTCTCAGTGAGGTTAAGGTCTGGACTCTGTGGTGGCCAGTCCATGTGTGAAAATGATGTCTCATGCTCCCTGAACCACTCCTTCACAATTTGAGCCCCATGAATCCTGGTATTGTCATCTTGGAATATGTCCGTGCCATCGGGGAAGAAAAAAATCAATTGATGGAAAAACCTGCTCATTCAGTATATTCAGGTAGTGAGCATTTTTTGGGCACACAACACTGCCCCTACAGGCTTGTACAGTAGGCACTAGGCATGATGGGTATATCACTTCATCCGCCTCTCTTCTTACCCTGATGCCTCCATCACTCTGGAACAGGGTAAATCTGGACTCATCAGACCATATGACCTTTTTCCACTGCTCCATAGTCCAATCTTTATGCTCCCTAGCAAATTGAAGCCTTTTTTTCTGATTAGTCTCACTGATAAGTAGTTTTCTTAAGTCTACATAGCTGTTTCGTCCCAATCCCTTGAGTTCTCTTTACATTGTGCATGTCGAAATGCTCTTACTTTCACTATTAAACACAGTTGTGAGTTCTACTGTTGATTTTTTACGATTTATGATTAATCACTGCTGTAATTATCCAATGGAAGGATCTTACCTATTTGTGGTGACTTTTTTGGCCAGGCAGTGTACATTGGACATGCTACTATATTAGACTAAAAATTTGCTGCCCACAGACATGGTTCAACAAATCAGCAAAAAGTAAGGGGACCAAAAAGTTTTAGCGCAATTTTGAGTTTGTGTCCAAGAATTCTTATTGAATTATTTGATATGTAGTAGTATCAGGCCAGGGGCATTCCCCTTGACATAGTATAGAAGCCGAAAGAGAAGAGAGATGAAAAACATGTTCAGTGAAAGGAGCATCATCGAAAGGCTCAGTCATTCACAAACATGGATGGGGCAAGGTTCACCATTTTGTAAAAAATTGTGTGGCAAAATAGTTATTATTTCAGGCAACAACAAGTAAATATAGCAGGGGTTAGTATAGGGGTGGAGGGTCGAGTAAGATTAGAAGAAATTCATTCATTCAGTTTGTAATAGAAACATGAAAGCAGATAAAAATTCTTTAGCATGTGACTGAGGCTACATTTTCCTGGGAGATTGTGCCCGGTGGCAGACACAATTGCACAGTGAAAGTGAGGCTTACAGGGAACCAATCTAAACGCAGATGGTGTCATTACTCTACAGCTATTAAACAGTGCAATCAACATTTACTTCATAATAAGTTAAAGAAAAAAAAATCATTGCCTGTTTAATATACTGCACATTAGTGAATTCATAAAATTTAGCGGAGAAACTTGTGTTGTAAGAGGTCTGTGATTACTCACTGAGACATGAGCGTTTGGCAGCTGCACTGGCCCCTCCAGAGCACAAGTTTCCTCCCCGGTGGACAAGTTCCAACTCCAGGTTGGTCCTGAGGAGACAGAGCCATGACTATTAGCAGGCAGCAGGTACATATACTGTATGAACGTATAAACACAGTAAAAAAAAGTGTATCTGTAGAACACGCACAAAATTTACATGCTTGCTGTCAAAGAGGTGATCTCTGGCCTTACCAGGACAAGAAGCACTGACTTGTCATTGTCTAAAGTCATTCAGCATTTGTTGGTAAACAGTATAATTCACCTTACACCTGCACATTAAGGTACAGTGAAGCATCAGCCAACGATGATAGCCAAAAGAGTTAGAAGCAATTAAATGAACCAGTGAGCCCAAATGAGCAACGCAGTTGTGCATTAGAAGGTTTTTGGAAAATGTTAATATAGCAGGGATTCACAAACCTTTTCATGTACAAGAACCCCACCACAGACACACATTAGACCACACAGCCTCCAGTCTGAGAAGATTTTGTCTTAAGAAATCCTTTTTTAGTATTTTTTTTTAATGTTTGAAGATGATAAAATCTTCAGAGTCAATCAATTATTAAACTAGGAGCACTATAAATTAAAATCAATCAAAACAGCCAACCCCATTTCTTTATATTTTTTTTTTGTCACTTCACCTACTGCCTACTTGTGACGTCTGGCCATTATATCACACTTCATACCACATAAACGTCTTTTTAAAAAAGAGTTTGAAAATGTAAACAACAGCTGTCAGGGCATAAAATCAATGATCTCTTCATCTTTACAATTCAAGACTTGATAGTTTTAACAATGGCATAAGCATGGTGCTAGAAAAGAAGAAATTAAAATTGAAAATCAAAATGAATTGTGGATGTGGAGAACTGTGATAAGGTTGGTAATTACTTTTAATACATCAATTTATTTATTTAAAATGGTACTGTGTCATAAAGTATCTTTGTAAACAATCATCTTCACTGTACCACAAATGCTACTTTTGTCATTCCGTTCTCTCTGAAGGTAAGGAAGAACAAAATTCTTTGTCATGTATTGCAGGTTATATGGAATGAGTCACTGACTCAATGATAATTTTTTGGGTGCAGCATTCCTTTAAAAGCAGCCATTAAAGCAGAGAGCGTGCATGGTGCATGTGTCAGAGTGGGGATGGTGGTATTGGTATAAATGGCTGAGTATCATCATATTCAGCTTTTGGTTATGCCTGCCTCTTTTACCAGTTTGATTAGGAAGATGAAAGATGCTGCCTAGTCAAGCCATTTGCCATTTAATGCGCCTGTTTTGCAGCAGCAATTCCGTATCAAGTAAATGACAGCTTTCCAAGACTGATTTTGCACAAGCTGGACCATTAGCATAAAAGCTGTTCCAACCACAGTTCATGCATAATCCCCAATGTGAATTTCCCATGCATATCCAAACACATTTCACTGCTGAATTTTAATTCTCCAACACCAAAACAGTGAAAAAAATAAACTAAAACCTCCAACAAAGTACATAGATGGTGAAAACAGATAGGTATTACTAAAATAAGACTGATCTAGGCCTGTTTTCATCTCGCCACTGGCCATTTCCTTCTATGGGCCAGGGAGGTGGGGGCAAATCCTTGGGTTTCCTGGGAGAAAAAGCAATTTCACATAGATAATGCAGCCACGGTGAAGCTCCATCTGGCTTTTGCTGATAAGAGTGCCCCTGTGACAAAGGAATTTTCCACTCCTCAGGCAATTTGCGCTGTTCATTGAACTTCAGAGAGCCAACAGGCACCCAGACACACTCGGGGGATCTTTCTGTTCAGGGTGGAGGGCTGAGGGAACCACAGCGCTGGGTGGGCAAAAGGTCTGGATGGTTACGCTCCAGGAAGGGCAGAGTTTTTGGAATGGGAGTGGTGAGAAGTTAGAGACCCCAAGGTGAACTGAGAGCCAGTCATTTCTCTGACCTGTGACCGGCTTGTTGAGAAGATACAAATACCTGAGAGAGGACTGTGTCATTTTTTTGTCAAGATTATATTGAAGGGTTCAATTTTAACCATGGTCTGATGGTTTGTGGCCACAAAAAGTTACTCTGTGGCCACCAAATATTCCAAGCAGGTGGCGCTCTGTGACCCCCAAGTTTTATCCCCAAACTGCGATCTTTCCACAAACATCACAATTCATTTGCACCATTTTTGTTCAACTTTCTACAAAGACAGTGAGCAGTAGTTAATACCAGCTAACTACTGAAATCTGGGTGTACCAAAAGTGTAACCAAAAGTTAGACTATCAAAAAATGAAACAAAAATGTAGTAGTGAATGGAGGCAGGAGTTTAAAGTCTGCGTAAAACAAAAATAAATGTGTGTTCTGAGTTTGCCACACCACAAAAACATGCGTTATTAACAACTCAGCCAAATTTGAATGATAAAAAGAAAGGAAAAGCTGATTATAAAAAATTGGAATCATGAATCATGAAAAAATTTGCAGTTTTCTTGCTGGGGGCATGTCATCTCCACTGTCTCAGTGTCAAACACCACTATGATCTGAAAACAACCTGAAACATGGACACTTGACACTCCATCTAGCAGCTTTATTGGACTTGTTCGGACATGTCTTTTAACGCATTTTCAGCAACTATTTTTCTAGCATGTATGATGTGTTTAAAAGAAAAACTCAATTTTCCTTTACACTGACTTTAAAGTGGCTAGAATATCTAAGGACTAACGTACTGTGGCATGTGCCACCAGTTTCCTCAACTTATCGAGCTCATTTTTCATCTTTAAAATGATTTTAGAAAACACCACGTCACAATCAATGTGAAACATGTAAGACAAATGTTACAGTTAAGGAAAGCTTTGTTGAGTCAAGTTAAATTGCCTTTTCTGCATTGTTTTTCACATTTGAGCAACCAAAAATGTACTTTGGCCACCAAATTTAGTGGCCTGTGAGGCCAGCACTTCAAAATATTAGTGTCTATCCCTCTGTTGGGTGGGTGTGGAGGGTGACAGGCAGTTAAGATTCCTGCCCAAAAGCAAACTAGGACTTTGCAGTAGCACCATACACGTCTTCAACCACTAGCTCACCCCCACATGCTCCTAGACAATGTATTGTAAAAAGGAACTGTGTGAGGGACCACTTAAAAAGACCAGCAGTCCTAAAATTCAGTCAGAAGGTGAAATAAATCCATACCCAGATGGACCTAATGAGCGAAAAGAGAGCCAGAGTCAATATCATTTTACTGTGGCATAAAGTGACAAAGCTGCTAATGCTGCTTTAGAAGAGCACTGTTCTAACAACACTTCCAGGACCAATGCAGCAGTGTAACGACAAGTATGAAGAAAACAAATCAACAACACCTTCACAGCTCCCTGAGCAAATTTGAGAAAGCAATCCATATATTTGGTGCAAGTACTATGCAACAACTGCAGTATTGAATTTCAGTTCCCTTTCAAGGCACCTTTCTGGAGTAAAATGCTAACGAAGTAAGACTCTGACACAGAGAAGAGGACACTACTGTCTTTTTGCATTAACAATCATTGTTATTCAAGCTGAGAAGCTGGCATTAAGAGAGAAAAGCGAAAGAGCAGGCAGACATTTATACCACTGGTCTCAACAGTCAGTGGTGTGTGCAAAAATGTGTGAGGTGGTGCGGAAACAGGACGTCCAAGTTCGAGGACTGCAGACACAGAAGAGATATCCCAGTGTGACCAGGTCATTGCTCATAACTCTGACAACAGATGCAGGTACACATTCAGAACAACTTCTGTGGTAGTATTTTGTCAAGATCCTTGAAAAGGAACAGGACAAAGTCAAGACGTCCATCAGATTAAGAATCTAGGTGCATAAACATCCTTGCTTAAAGCTACTTTTTGTTTTAAAAGGGTCGATATTCAGCACATCCACAACGCCTTGTGGAGTGGGATGGAAGGACACCAGGTCACATCTTTAAACTTGCACATGACCATTTATTTTTATCAACCCATGCATCCACTTCCAGCCATTTATCCAGGTCTGGATCACGCTGCCAGCAGTCTAAACAAGGTAGCCAAGATGTCCTTCACCTCAGTTATGTCCTCCAACTTCCCCTATGGGATCCTGAGGCGTGCTGAGTAGGGATGAGTATCGAGAACTGGTACTGAACTGCTCCCAGTTCCTGACTGGTCAGTACCTAAATATCAATAAGCTCCTGAACAAATGATACTGCTAACGGTATTAATGTAACATTACATAAACAGCTGACAGGGCAAAATGAAATTTAGTGAAAAGGCAGCTAACAGCTATAACCCAGGAAACAACTTAACTTGTTACTTTTGCAAAAAAGTAATAATCAAATAACAGTTTCTTCTTTTCACATCTTTTCATGTCATTGTGTTATTTTTTGCACCAAATTATGGTGAGTAGTTGTCAAAAAACGTATCGATAAGTGTCATATCAATAAGCAGTATCAGTATCAATAAAATCCTAATGATACTCATCCCTAGTTTTAAGGCCAAATGGAATATAAAGTCCTTCCAGTCTGTTCTGGAGTCTTTTCTCAGCTGCACAAGCCTGGAATACCTCTTCAGCAAATGCACAACCAACAACAACCACCTCTACTTAACATAAAGTAGCTGTGGTTCTACTCTGAGGACCTCACCCCTACAATGAGTCAAGATGCCCTGCAAGGAATCACATTTCCACCAATTATATCCCTGACCTCATTATTTAGGACTTGTGTTTTTTATATTCACATGTATTACATCAGTGCTGTAAATCAGAACAAAATGCAGCCGAATTCCAAATGCAGAACTTCCACTATTTCCTTTTTCCACCCCGAGCCCAAAATACAAACAAGGGGGTCAACCAAAACACAGAATAACGTTCTGAGAAATATAGAGTCAGAATACACTTTTTTTTAAAAAGCATAACTTCACATGGAAATCCATGTCAACAGTGTGGTTCCACCTCAGCCATTTCATGATTTGAACGTCATTACCAGCAGTTTATGATTATAAGAGCTGAAATGCAGATCAACGGATAAATCAAGAGATTTTTACCTCTTTATCACAACAGTCCTTACCAATCTACTTCTCAAGACACTTAAAAGTCCAACTAAATTTACATTTACACCTTTTTGTAGTTAAAAAAAAAGATCTGGGTTGTCTGTGGCTCTTGTGTTGTGTAGCAGGCTGCTCTCTGCTCTGGCTGTGATTGAACGCTTCTGTTTCGGATTTATGCAACATGTGACTGACTGTGTTGAAGTAAGGTCTCCATCTACGTAGACTGATACCTAATGACCTAATTTCTCAGGAAGGCTGGGTGATATGATAGCGGAGCACATCCGACAGGAAACCAACAAATCTGACCAGTTTTCCTTGGGATACCAGGAGCTGCTGCCTCCATCAACACGTACGTATTCTCCGGGTCACACTGGCACAACACCGCCACCGAGATGAGGTGGTGATTCATCAAATCTTATCAAATCACATTTACTTTTGTTTGCCCTGTGCTTTTGCTCTTCAAAGGAACTTTAAAAATATCAAAATATTCAAAATATACAACTACACCTGAGTGATTACATGCTCTTTCATCACCTCAAAGAGTAAGAAGCTTTGAATATTTGGTCTAAAATTTACTGTCTCAAGTGGGTCCTCACCTGGCCACGGAGTACATGAAGAGGAAGTCATTGTCAGGAGAGCCTGGGTTCTTGCCGTAGTCCATGTACTTCTTCTGGGTGGTATTCTTGATGTCTTTAATAACCAGCTCCATCTCTTTACTCAAGTTGGATTCCGTCTTAAAAAAGAGAGGAATACAATTAAGTCAAAATTATTTCTAGAATGGACTTCCGGAAGCTGCTTAAACTAAGAAAGACATGTACACATTATAATAAAAGACTCTGGCACAAGAAGATGCATTACATTGGAAAACAAGACAGAAACAGAGAAATGTCCAAAGCCTCTTTGTTATGTCAAACTGTGACAAAGCTTTCAGCAGGAAATATTTACTATAAAGTCAATAATCCAAACAGGTTGTTATCAAACATACCAAATAACAGCACCAGCCTTTCTGTTATTGGCTGTTAGAGAGGTGACACCATGGGACTCCTCACAATTTAACTTTATTACAATTTCAGTTGCAAGGTACAGTATTAACATGCAAAGATTTCAAATCAATCTGCATCTACGGCTGCATCACAATGGGAAAAAGCATGTGTGGACACAACTAAAGGAGACTGTGATCCAAATATGCCACTAAAAACTGCTGTCAAGGATATGTGATATTTAATAATTAGGGTAAAACATGAGAAGACACTAACAGTTTAATAAACGCTACACAAGATGTAGAGCACTGACATTATTTGATCTGTAAGCTAATTGAAATAAAGCATTAAGCAATTTGCCAATTCTGAGAA